>JAFIRS010006482.1:0-36590 GCA_018342105.1 Gonioctena quinquepunctata
ACAAAACAGCTTGAGATCGGGGACGGAACTCCCTTTTCGAAGAGGGTGTAATGGTTTTCGTCAATTTGTCTCTGGGAGATGCGCCCGGGGACCTCGGGCACATTCTGAAATTCCAATCCGAGCTTTAACCGCCGGGGGTGGGATTTTGTAATACTTGAATATATGTATATATTGTGAATATCTAGGATCAAGTTGAAATATAATTACCGAAAAAGCACAATGAATGATTCTGTTTCTGCATCAGTCTCTCACCCGGAAGGCTCGGGTTCGATTCCATATCCGGGGCCTTTTTTTTCGATTTCACACACAAACATATTTGATAGTTAATGATCGATGTGAATTAATGAATCTATAAAACGAAGCATTTAGAAACAGACCAACGACTCCTTTAATTTTGTAAAACAATTTCAACACTAAAGTCAATCTTATCCAAAGTTGAAGATAAGACTCCAGTCACATCAATATCAAAAATCATATATAGTATTCCGTGTCAAGATTGTGATAGACAGTATATTGGCCATACTTCAAGAACATTGAACAGTCGTATCACCTCACACAAAAGTGATAGCAGGTTATATCCAGAGAGAAATGCGTTAGCACTTCATGTTAACACACACGATCATCACATGTACTATGTGTCAGTCAGTGTATTAGCAAGTGAGTCCCACTAGGCAAAAAGGGTCTTTCTAGAATAGATATCAATCACTTGAGTGAGATTTATGCTTATTTACTGGCACTAGACATGAACCCAACTAGATGAAAGTCTGCTTCAATTACACTATAAACTCAACATTTTATCCAATATTGAACTTTATTTTTCACACAGCATTATAAATATCATAATTTTCATGTCCAACATTTAATAAAATCCTAACCACAAGAAATAGTTAACCACGCCAGTTGGCACCCTGGATAGCATAAATATTATTCGACATGCGTCAATGTCAATGTGACATGCAACTGTCTTATGTGAATTCAATTTCTAACCTGTCAGTTTTGATTCCAACCACATGGTTGGAGATATTTCAACATGTTTTATGTATAATTTTTAACATATGAATGTGGTAATTGAACATTAGTTCATTTCTCTGTTTTACATTTCTCATTATTTATGAACATAATGTCAAATGACAATTTTTTACTGAACATCGTCTCATCTAATCTCACCTAAGTTGTAAGTATTTTCAATTCACTTAATGTTAATCTCTTAAATGTGCAATATTTTGAATTGTAGTTCCCTGATGAAGGAATAAAATAATTCCAAAAGCTTGGACAAACTTACAAGAGTTTTCTTTTTGATATTGCTGCATTCCCCACTATAAATATTGATATATATATATATATATATATATATATATATATATATATATATATATATTGTAATGGATTTGTAAGATGATTTATTGTTGTTATGATTTGATATGATAATTATTTTCGCTCCGTGTTGGAAGCCAATTGTTAAGATATAAAAAGTGTTGTTAATTTTACCCACAAATATTTTCTCTACCTTCTTTGCCTTTGTTATCAAATAATAATTGCCAGCTAACGTTAATGTTTTTTCGCCACGTTGCTCCCAATTGTTATTACCTTATTTGCCTTTATGGTTTTCCTTTTTTTTTTAGTTGTCAAATTATAATGAAATAATGATTGTTATTTTGCCCTTACTTTGGATGTCAATTTGTCATGATTGGGAAGAATATAATAATTTATATTTATATTTATATGTTTTGTTAATTTATTCTTCCCCAATACCATAACAATTTTATTGAATATATGTGGAATTTTTTTTATATTTACTCTTTGTTTCCTTTTCTTAAGACTAAACCGTTGGAACGCCTTCCCTCAGGTCGGTACTGGTAATAGAGCCACTGCCTGTCTTGATCCATTTTGAACTATTTCAGTTCAGTGTTTTATAGGTGAGATTTAGCATTCAATGTGGAAAGTAAACCAGAAATCACCAAAAACAATTATTTCCTTTTATTCGGGAAAATATTATCCTGGTCGATAGATAACTCAAGCTAAAGCAATTGAAAATTTATAAAATAATGAAAAACAGTGATGGATATTGTAAATATAACCTCACTTTTTCTTTGAGTTGGAAGAATTCTTTCTAGTTCAATACCAAATTATAAAGTTCTTCGATTGAGTTACTTTTGAAGTGATTCTGTTTGTGATGTGCACTAAAAGAGTTTATACCTGGGCTGGAAAAGTCTGATGCCCTTACTGGCCATAATCTGATCCTGTTTCATCCCCTTTTCTTAGGGAACCCCCCATTTTCAAAGGAACCATCCAGAATCCCCATAAGCTTGGACAAATTTTCATGTGGAGGGGCAAAGGTAATCTTCTTTTTTCCTGATTCATTTTTGTCGAAAATTTTCCAGTGGTTGAATTGGTTTGTTATTGCAGGAAAAACTACCTTATCATCAGTGAAAATCCTCAATTTCTTTTCTCTCAAATTTTGTCGTGGCTTCTTTCCAATTTTTTCAATCTCCTCTGCTTTGTTTTTGTTCACCTGGATACCATTTCTGTTTTGTTTCCCATTTGAATTTTCAAAATCCTGCACTTTCTTGTCCCCTTTCACTATTTGTGTTATTTAGAAAACTTATCAACTAACATATTTTTTCATTTTTTATAAACTAAATACATTATTTGATCATAATTATGTTTGACGTTTCCCGTGTTCTTACTTTTCCACAATTTCAAATCTTTATCTCACCATTCTGTTCCCTGATTGGCTATTGTCATCAAGAAGTTTCTTGTTATCCATTGTTATTTTGTTAGATGCAATTTCATATACTGTATGTTTCAACCTTATAATTTTGTTGATCACATTTAATCCAAAATAATTTTGTGAATCTAGACTATTTGTTATATTTCAAACAATCATGTGTTGTAATCATTTTTGAAAATGCAATAAAATGATTGCATTATAGTATTATATATTCACATGCATTATAGTATTATATATTCACCTATCAATGTTATACAGAGGCTTCATGAAGGAAATATAATCTCATAAAAATTTAAAAACAAAATCTCATGAACTACTTACTATTAAATATTTATATATATATATATATATATATATATATATATATATATATAAATAAATGAGAAAATCTATACCATCAAAACTGATTCTAATGTAGTGTCATTAAAGTCTACCAGTCGCCAACAATCATCCCTGTCAAATATTCTGTTTTTTTCTATCTCTCCATTTTCCGTACCTTCTATATGCTGAATTATTCATCTGTAAAATATTCAACAAAACCCATTATAGTAAGTGAAATAATTTAGAAAGAGCAATTATATATTATTGCTGTCATTTTCCATCGAAACAATCTGGAGTTTATATTCGAACGCAGCTAAAGTTGCAGAGTACTGAGTCGATATTTGAGCTATCACGGACCCAACCAGCTGTGCTGAAATCACGTATGTTACCGTAAACAAGAGGTATTAACTTTGTTTGGTGAGCGATACTGATATAGTCTAGTATGCGGTTACAGTTATCTATGTCTGGAGTGAGCTCCAGATGAAATGGACAGTGTGAATACAGTATTAGAGGTAGTCGATTGCAGATGTTCGAAGTGTACTGTAAGGATTTGTTGAGAATTCATGTAGGAATTTTGAGAAAACAGAAATTGATATTAGGGTCAAGTTCTTTCTTGAGTAGGTTGCATGGATTCATCCAAAATAAGATTGCTTTTTTGGAGAGATGTAACAAATTATAAATGCTTCTGATCACTTCAATAAGGAATGCCACATGGAACTAGCACACTAATGTACCAACTAAATCCATAGAAACGCACCTGATATATCATGAGCCCAGACAAAATGGATGCGATCAGGAAACTAGAGACAAATCTCAGATTAAGGGTACCTGAAAAGCATGACGAGGAGCAACTCTCCACACAAGCGCGTTGCAAATCATTCAATAGATATTTTCTGCTCTATTGATTCTGTGACAAAAATACTACCAGGAAACCGACTGTGCCATCATACGAAAGACGGTTCGAAGTTAGATCCTGTTATGTTTCCTGCTCCCAACTGTCATTGCTTAATTTTTTATGAACATTTGAAAGCATTTTTTTTATTTTTCCATCGTTTTTGACTTGTAACTTGAAAACGAATGCAGCAATATCGATACTCTCAATAGACGAGTTGTAGAGAATTAAAATCCCAAAAAAATCAAACCTAACGCGACTCGATCGGATTATTAGTAACGGAATAAAACCGAAGAAACGGGAAAAAACTGTTAAAAAAAACATATCTTCCCATCTTTCCAAGTTGTAGTGCAGGCTTTTCACGACATAGTAGTGATTAATATGTACTTTATGTGTGAAAACCTCAGGCACTGTTGCATAAGTAGGTTTGGCAAAATTGCCATCTGATGCGTCATAGCCATTTTCTCAAAGAGATTTCGAGAGACGAAATATAGTACTATAAAATGTATGTTTCCATTTTGCGTTGGAATCTGCAAAATAGGTGAAAAATACTTGCAAACATGACTGAGAATGGGCGAGTGCGTGAAAGCGATTGAGTAGTGGGGCTAGAGCAGCAGACGCGTGGAAGCGTATTTATGTATATTAATACAAGCGCGCTGCGCCTGTTATCAATCTGCTGCTCTACCCCCACTCCTAAGCCGCTTTCATGCACTGGCCGGTTTCCGGTCATGATTGCAACTATTTCTCACCCGTTTGGCAGCATTTCAACGCAAAATGAGGCTAGTCATTTTGTAGTACTGAACTTCAACCCTCAAAATCTTTTAGAACCATCGAAATAGGACCACCTATGATGCATCCAGGTCTGCTGCAATAAAGTGCATTAAAAAAATCAAATTGCAATTATGCCAAATCTAATAATGCAACAGTGCCTGAGTTTTTAACACATAGAGTTCTTATCAATCACTACTATGTCGTGGAAAGCATGCTTCAAAACTTGAAAAATGGCGGTGTTACGAATTAAAAAAAAAGACTTTTTCCGGTTTTTCCGTTTTTTTCTTTACTCATAATCTGATCGAGTCGTGCCTGGGCTAATTTTCTTTGCATATTGATTCTCTTCAATTATTTAATGGAAAGTATCGAGAATGCTTCATTAGTTTTCAAGTCAAAAACAATAAAAAATAAAAGAAATGCTTTTAAATGTTTATAACAAATTAAGCAATAACAGTTGGAAGTAGAAAACATAACAAAATATAACTGGTAGTATTTTAGTCACGAAAACATCTCTATTGATTGGTCTATTACTGCAATGCCATATAACTGCAAAAACAGGCCTTCTATAGGTATAATTATTCTAATCCCAATTGAAACGGCAACAAAAATAAGAGCACTACGAGGAGTGCTCATATGCACTGCCCGGCAAATGGAAAATTTATATACTACCAGTTTTTCACTTTCAAAGCGTTCCTGGAACAATCATAAAAAAGTTCTGCCGTGTGGAAGAGAATTCCTTCTCGAAACTTTTTATGTCGGTCCAATTGGGATTAGAAATACTATTATTTGGATAGTTCCCACATGTACCGGGTTATTCGCCCCTTATCATCGTTATTATTTCCCATGGAAAAAAAAGTTAAAAATGTAAAAATTATGTGGTTCTCACTGAATTTTGTTAAAATGCCATCAAAAATACAGTATCGTGCAAATTTCAGGGGATATTTTTTTATTGGGATACAGTACATATCAATGGATTTTTGGAAAGATCTTTTATTTCCGATTTCGAAAATATACCATATCTTACCCCTATCTCAAAGACACTTCAAGTTATTAAATGTCGAATAACTTACTTAGACTAGTTGTTACTGTAAATACCTATCCTATAAAAGTTAACATTTTCAAGGTGGGGCTATGAAAATTACAACTTTATTATGTTTGATTACTCTCGTTTCGGACGTCCATCGTCTTAAAAGATTCAGAAGGTTTTCATGACGTTTCGAATGCTTGTATCTGCAATCGTCTTCAGGTGAATATTTTCATTGGCTCAAATATAATTGCAGAAATTATTCCTAGCCTGTCAGTTTCACTTGTCACACCACATAGTGTGGGTACATATTTATATTTATATAATTTAAAACAATGTGAATATGTTTGCATCAACTTTGAACTTTGTGTTATTCCTTGATCTACGTTCATTTCTTTTGTATCACTATGTTAGATGAATATGTTCAACATCATTGAAACCAACTTTAACAATGTTGTAAGTAGCATAATGTTTCGCACTTGAATATGTTTTACTATTGGTTTTTTCATCTATTGTAGTTTTCCTGATGATGGAAATAAACATTTCCGAAAGCTTGGATAAACCTTAAAGAGTTTACTTTTTCATTGCTGCTTACACCAATATCCCCAGTATTGTATATATAATATAAGGCAAAAAAAGACTCTTACATCACTAAACTCCACCTGAAGAAGCTATGGTATAACGAAACAGGTGTCTTGATTTTGTGAACCCAATTTAGTGAAAACCATTTAGTGAAGTGAGCCTTCTGTCTCCTCCAACATGGATTTTTATCAAGTATCGGTCGCCCCACTTAAAAAAATGTATAATGAGAGTTTCACTATCATAATGTGTGAAATGCTTTGGATTTCATTCCAGGTCAGATAAGCAGTATTCAAATCCCCCAACTGTATAAAAATATTATCTCACTACTACAGCGTTAGTAGCTTATCGTTAGAGATTTTATTGCAAAAATATATGATGAATCATCTGCAAAAATAACAACATTATGCTGAAGTGGTTTCCATCAAATCGTGCAGAGTTTCATATAATCCAGTTTTTCATTAGGTAAGGTAGAGATAATGGTTCATGTCTCTGCGCGTTACTGAAAAACATTATTCAGATCAAGAAAAGAAACAAATTATCAAGCTCGAGGCAATTCAAGAAAACTGAATATTGTGTCCTGAAAAGTCAACTCCCGTTATCGAAGAGGACGTCAAGAAAAGAAATATTGTCCCAATGCATCCCTCTCCGTACAAGATGAATTAGATTTTCCACCCGTCGTATAGTTTTTGTAGCGTACATATATGACCTTCGCGGTCATACTTTGAAGATGAAATAGGATATATTTTTGCATAAGATTAGATGTCCTGATTATTCTTCTCGATATTTTTCGAGTGCATAAAGACATAAAATTACTTGCCACCGAATCAAATTCAGCAACCCAACTATATCAAAAAAATAATGATTTATTCCCAGGCGAATACTCTTCGGGAGAAGGACTAGAAACGGAAGCGGAATGGCCCAGAAAAGATTCCCAGAAGACGGCAATAGCCTCAACACGACAGAAAAACGTCGAATAAGTGGGAACTACTCTATTTGTGTGATAACTTCGGGATAATTTTCTTGAATCATTCATTTATACGACGTAGCGGTGATAAGAGGCTAGAAAGATAGATAAGAAGGGTCTCCGGGATGAGCTCTGTAATTTTCGATTTCTCTGGATGTTTTTTGTGCGATCGAAAGGCTCGAAAGAATAATCAAGGCGCATTCTTATCTTTGCCACAGAACAACTCAAAGGAAATTCCTATCGGGTGGGAGTCCGGCAATTTCCGGGTTTTTGTGGACGTTGCTCCGATCGCGGAGATTGGATTGGTGAAAGATCACCGGGCCGAATCAATTCGAAATATTTGTCATCTTCTTGCCTTTGAGACAACCGCAAAGGACTCATATAGGGCTGGTGCTTATATGGGTCATCAATACAGGGCAACGTATTGTCATTGGGCTACTCCTGTCCAACATGTATCTAACGACCTTTTAGAAGAAGACACTGAAGAACATTTCATCAATCTTCATCAGTTATAATAATAATAAATTTATTCAATAAGTATCTCATTTACAATTCATATTACTGTGAGTATGTTCAGTAGATATACCACACTTATTGAAAAAGACCATATTCATTACCACACACCAACCAAAGATTGGATTGTGATCCTGTTGTTCCACATGGCCTTGAGAAATACTAAAAAATAAGAAATTCCAAAGTAACCTCATTACTAATAAAGCTAATACCTACTATGGAGAAGAATAAGTGATTTCCTACAAATAAAGTTGCCTATATTTTGAAATCAATAGGACAGGTTCCCAATTCCCTGGTAGAGGTTACCTTGCAAATTACATAGGAAAATGACCTTTCATATCGTCAGTCGATCTTCATGACGTATGTTGATGCTATGCAAGAGAAATTTTAGTTTTTATTATAAATAAACAGGTGTTTCAAGCTTGAGTACGTTATGAAATAATCGATGGGGATGCTGTTGGTGCAGTATTTTGTGATTTCTCAAAGGATTTCGATTATGTAAGTCACGAAATACTGCTTAAAAAATTGTAGTGTTATGAGATCAGAGGTACTGTTCACAACTGGATAGAACAATATCTCTCAGACAGGAGGCAAATGATCAGAATACAACATATGACATCAGAGAAATCAAAGATCCATTGTGGCGTACCTCAAGGATCAGTGCTCGGCCCTATTCTCTTTCTATTGTATTCGAATATTTGGCACGGAAATGACATTGAATCGCTGAAAAACACAATATCGACCGATCTAGAAAAGGTAAAAAATTGGTGCCATGCCAATTTTCCATCTTTCAATCCAAATAAAACTAATATTCTGACATTCAAATTCAACTATGATAGTTTGTATTAAGAGAACCGAACAATTGTTATTAACTCATATACTAAGTTCTTGGATATAACCCTAGATAATAAATTGAAATAACGTCCTTGAACAAAAAAATATCTAGCGGTTGTTCTGCTGTACGAATTAGAAAATAACTCGGATTTTCGATTGCTATATCATCCTATTTCACATTAATTGAGTCTCATTTGCGATATGGCATTCCTTTCTGGGGCTTCTGCAGCCAACAACTGTTCAATTCTGTTTTTGTTATGCAAAAAAGAGCAGTACGCTACTTATGCGGAGTTAGAAACTCCGAACAAACTGCAAACCTCTATTTGAGTCTCACAAAATCTTGACTTTATGTAGCATCTTCATACTTGAAACCGTATGTTTGATGAAAAAGAAACATCTGAACATGACAAGTCTCAGAGTACACGAAACCAGACAGAATTATAACTTACCTCTGCCAATTCCAAAATCTTTCTAAACAAAAAATTCACTGATGTTTGAGAGTGAAAAAATTTTCAATCATTTGCCAATTAATCTGAAACAAATGTCTGACTTACCTAAATTCCGAAAGGCAGTTGGAGATATACTGTATACAAAAGCTTATTATTCCCTGCAAGAATATTATAGTGACGAATCGTGATATATTGCACACTCGTTTAAAATGTTTCTTTATCTTCAGTCTTTTTCACTATAATGTGTTTGTAATTATATACTGTGTTGTTGTATCTTCTTTTATATCTAATATTTTCCTATTAAAAAAAAAATTTATATCTCCAGAACTTGAATATCCAACAACTCACATTTTGATCAATGTTACTCTCGTAGTCTATATTAGAATAATTACGCTTTGTCAATAAGAATATTCTCTTGGACAATAAAGCATATTTTCGATTGACTGATTGATTGACAGCTACTATGTAGAAATCTCCGTTTTTAAATACACATCCACTTGAGCTCGGTAAGTTTGTGTGAGATATGTGACCGTCTTTCCATATTATAACCTAATCTTAGGCAAAAGTTCTGAATTTTTTGTAGTCGATCCTCATTGTGCGTAAACGCAAAGTTGAGGTGTGATAAAACAACTGTTTCACATGATATGGTTTTAGTTTTCAAGTTCGGGATATTTTTGTTATCAGAAATCAATTTGAGGCTGCCGAAAGCCATTTTGATAATGCTGTTTACGTGAATATCAAATCTTCAATCAGTGTCAAGTAGGTGTCCAAGATTTTTAGCCGTTGTAGTTGAAGGTAGGATATCACTATCTATATGTATCTTCAATTAATGATTGCACCGATCTCTTGAAATTTCAGGACCGGAAAGCATCACTTGGGATCAACTTGGATTGAGTGAGAGACAATATTTAGTTGAGATATCTAAAAGAGCTTTCAATACAGAACTGATGACTTCGTTTGTTCAATACTTGATTCGGCAAATGACATATAGATATGAGGTCATCAGCGTAAAAATGACAATTGCAATGACTCAAGCAATTTGTGAAAGGAAATGAATATATGGTGAATAATAACGGCCCTGAATAGACTCCGCAGTACTCCGCAGTACTCCGCATAGTACTCCGCAGATAATACCAAGCTCTTTCGACTTTTCATATTTGTATTTAACGATTTTTATCTATCAAAGATGATGCATTTTTTACCAAACCTATCTCATGGAGTTTAGCAATCAAGGTGCGATGATTCATTCTATCGAAAGCTTCAGCGTACTCTAGAAATACGAGAGTAGTGAGGTGATTTTTATCGGTGGTAGCGATGATGTCATCAACTACGATTAGCAGAGCTGTTGCACAGCTCTGTTTCTCTCGGAATCCTGATTGGTTATCGAAAAGAAGATCATTATTTTTTAGGTGCAACTTCATTTGTTCACAAATAAAATGTTCGTATACTTTCGAAAGGGAGCATAAAATACTAATGGGGTGAAGCTGTGACAGTTCTGAGGGAGTTTTGATTTTCGGCAGAGGTATCACAAACGATGTTTTCCACTGCAGGGGAAAAATCCCTTTTCAATTGAGTTCATATGAGTGATATAGGGAATTATGAGAAGACAGCAGTGAAGCAACATATTGAGACTGGTATCGTCGACACCAACTGCGTTCGATTCCATAAATAGAAGTGCTTGGTAGACAACATTTTCATCGACATTGTTGAAATCGAATTCAGTAACATTAAGTTCGCGAGTATTTTCGAGTTGGTGAATTATTTCTTCATCTGGAAATTGGGAAAATGGGATTGACTCACAAAGTGATTATTAATTTCATTTACATCTGCCAAGTTCGAGGAAAGATCTGCATAACATTTTTTAGAGTGAATATTGTAGTTATTCAATTCACGATAGAGATGTTCAGTGTTTTTGTTTTGGTTGAGTGAGTATTTGAGATAGGCTCTTTTTTCGTCGCGGATTGAAATATCAGTGAAACTGTTTATAATGGTCCCAGTTATAATAGTGTGACTTGGTTTTGCTTTTTTTGTATATTTGAAGAGCTCCATCCCAAAGTTTTATGAGTAGTTTGACGTTATTTGTTATCCAAGGATTGTATTTTTCATTACGATGTTATGTGATACTGGTAACAGATTTTATTGAAGATATGTAATTTTGATTCCAGGCTGTCTGAAATATAAATATTATGGAAAGGAGCTCTGTGGAGATCATAGTTGAAAGCTTTGATGTCTATATACTCTAAATACAAACGGGTACATCTCCTACATTAACAAACCTACAAGAGTAACAAAAAATATAAAATCATTGATCGATCACATATTTGTAAAAATGCAAACCCACATAGTCAATCAAATAGAAATTGAACCCGTCATACTCCAAACTGATATGACGGACCACTATAGTCCCTATATATACATTCACCTACCTGAACATGGAATTGCCGAATCGAAAAATGACCAAACAATGAGTTGGATAAACTACGACAGACTGAGAAATGCACTAAAAAAAGAAACATGGGAGAACGTTATAAAATCAAGTGATTCACAATTAGCCTACCAACTTTTTAGTGATAAACTTAATGAACACATTGCCAAATCTACTAAAGTGAAAACAATTAAAAACAAAAAGAGCAAAAAAATTAAACCTTGGATCACTCTTGGTCTTATTACATCCATCGTGCATAGAGATCGACTGAAAAAAAAACTAATTAGGAATTTCTCAAGCGAAACTGGAAGGGAATACAAGGACTATAGGAACAAACTCAACACCCTAATAAAAATAACAAAAAATTAATATTACCAAAATCAAATAACTGTAGCAGGAAAAAATTATAAAAAAATATGGGGAGTTGTCAATGATATAACTGGTCGTAATAAAAAAACAAATAAACAAATGGAAAACACTCCAATAATCAATGAAAGCGGGAAACTCACAAAAAAAAAAAAAAAAATGAATTCTTTACCAACATAGGTATAAAAATGTCAGAAAAATACAGAAAACAAATCAACAACAAAACCTCCCGGAAAGTGATAAAAACGACTCCACCATCTTCTGAGAACCTGTGTCAGAACATGAAATAATTATTCATATATCAAATCTCAAAAACAAATGTTCCCCAGGCCCAGATAAAATTACAGTAAAAACCATCAAAACTATACACGAATATATCACACGCCCGTCAACTCATATAATAAACTTATGCTTAACAAGTGGAAAAATACCAGGGCAATGGAAATAATCAAACATCACCCCAATTTTTAAGTCAGGTAATCGCTATCAACCAATAAACTACAGGCCAATATCGATTATTAATAACCTAGCAAAAACATTTGAGCAAGTTATCAAAAAAAGGCTAACAGGATTTTTCCATAAACATAAGATCATTACAGACAGGCAATATGGTTTCATCCAGAACACAAATACTGAAAATGCAGTTGTGGATTCACTAGAGCAAACAGTCAAGGCCTTGAACGAGTCATCTTAATGCTTAGCAGTCTTTCTAGACCTCGCCAAGGCCTTCGACACAGTATCACACAAAATTTTATTCAACAAGCTCTGCCATCATAGAATTCGCGGACTCCATCTTGACCTTATGTCAAACTACCTAACGAATAGATTGCAGAGAGTAAAAATTGGAAATGAAGTCAGCTATGAATCAATGGTGAAAATTGGGGTACCCCAAGGAACAGTGCTGGGTACAATCCTCTTCCTTGTATACATGAATGATATTTCGAAAATAATTGGTTTAGAAGGTCACCTCATCTGCTATGCTGACGATACAGCATTGGTATTCACGGGAGAGAATTGGGAGAAGGTTAAGAATTTCGCCGAAATAAACCTACAAAAGATACATATCTTGTTAAATTTCAATAAACTCACCCTGAACATTGGAAAAACTAAATTTATAGCGTTCACACCAACGATCGTTAATCAACCAAATGTCTCATCAATGAAAATACATTCCAGTAACTGTCACAAAAACTTATGTGCTTGTCCATCTATAGAAAAAGTTTCCTCTGTAAAATATCTAGGTCCGACCATATTACGCATGTGAACAAACGCCTTAAAACACTAATACACAACTTCTATAACCTGAGGGATATTCTATCCAAAAACAATCTCATAATGCTCTACAACTCATTAGCTGAATCCATCCTATCCTACTGCATCATAGCATGGGGCGCAGCCTTCAAGAACAAAATTACCATACTACAAACAACATAAAATACACCACTAAAAATTATCCTAAAAAAAGACAGACATCTTTCTACTGAAAAACTATACCTAGAATCCAAAATTATCAACTTAAAACTACTCTATGCTCACCAATGTTTGAGAAAAATGTATAAAAATCAAGACAAATACACACAGAATATAACTCGAATAACCAAATCCACTTCGAGCATGAATGTCGACATGAAACAGTTTTAACCCAAAGAACATTCTTTTTTTTTGTCCTAAATTTTTCAACGTACTCCCACCTGACATAAAACAAATATCTAACCAGAAAAAGTATAGAACAGAAACAAAATCATATATTATAAACTTCCCATAAAAATTTTACGTTATTTCTAAATTCAATATCAACCTAAACGTACTCAAAAACAAATATTCCACCACCAGTTGGTTATCCAGTCCCCGGTATATAACCCCCACGTAAGACACGAAAGTTATGAAACTCAATATAATATCACATATGTATTACAATCTACCTAGTATGATGATCATGTACATATTTATTTGAAAACTTTCAGACTGCACGCATAGCAAACAGGCAATCCTGCCTAGGCTACTGCGCCGGATCTGAAATTTTCATCATGAAATGAAATTGTGAATCTCATTGTTAATTCTATGTATTTTATTGAGCAAGAATAAATTGAATTAAATTGAAAAAAAAACATTCTGTTGAGTCTTTCAATATGAAGCAAATCGGTACGTTCTGCAATCTTATAGTTGAGTTTCAATAAAACGGGCTATGATCCGAATTGAAGTTGGTATTTGTGAAAACACCACAAATTATAACATCAATAGATCTAGAGTATATGAAGAGATCTGAAATGAATGAGGAATTACGAAACGTTCTTGTTGGAGGCTCAACTAGTTGTATCAGTCCAAATGAAGTCAGTACATTTTTGAGGAGACATGAGGCTGGTTGCTGAATACGCGACATGTCAATGTTGAAGTCTCCTAAGCAAATTAATTGATCATATGTAGCAAATATATGCCCTATGCTTACCTCAAATTCATTGAAAAATATATTGACCATTTGTTTGAATGGTCTATGAACTACCTCGATCGCAGTTGATGTGTCATTCACGTTGATTTTTACACAGAGCCGTTCAGTATCAGTAAAATGTCATTAATTTTCGCCGAAATGATTTAAGATTTCACGTATATAGCGACACCTCCGTCTCTGTCAAGACGATCACTCCTAAATAAACTATATTGTTTCATCTGAAACACTGTAACTCAGCCAAGTCAAGTTTCAGTTAAACATATAATAATTATTATTATTATTACATATGAGTAAAGGCTGAGGACAGAGTCCTATGTAAGCCTGAAAAAAAAACGAACTAACGTGATCAACAAGATTATACAGTGCATGCAGAAGAAAAATAATTAATATATGCGTAGGAACAATCATGCAAATAAGCAAATGTCTAATTTGTTTTTAAAACTATTCACTGAGTCAGAATCCACAACATCGTTGGGTAAGTTATTCCATGTTTCGAAAATACGATTCACCAAAAAATGTTGTCTCTGCCTAGTGGCAAATTTCTCCTTTTTTAATGTCGGGATCTTTATCACATAGACATTATTCTAGCTCTCCTAGATGATTTCATCATGTCCTCAGCAGTATCTTCGAAATATTCATGCAAACATCATCGATATATCCTGAGAAATGGTTTTTCGTTTATTGCTCTGGTAATTTATAACTTCCAAGTGAGCTTTCTATGACTTATCCGAATCCGATAGAAGGATGAACATCATCGTTCGTCAATTTCTTAGATTATTTTTCAACTGAACAATTGTTTCTTCATTTCGCTTTTTGTTAGCAGATATGTACGTAGGTTTTAAACTCAAGTCTTCTACCAACTTTTCTATTTGTATATTTTATTTATATGAAATGAAATGCATAAAGCACACACAAAGTCGTCTCCACGAAAGGTTCAACATAAATTTGAAACAATTGGTAGACTGACAGGCGAAAAACAACTACTTTCCTAGCAAATACCACGCAGAACGTTGAATGATATTCACCTGACAATCCATGCAAACTTCCATATAAATGGATATTGTTCGCAAATGTTTCTTTCTGATAAGCTCGATTATGTTCAAATTCATGTCGTGTTCGCCTAACAATCCGCATACCGGTTTCAGGCTTTTTGGCCCTCATCAGTACGGATTAGTCACCAGCCGGAGCTTCAGAGAGCTCTGGCCGATAAAATCATCATCGAGCTTAAAACATCTTCAGGTGCTTCGAAAAAGATAACTTTCAACCGGCGACACCTAGTGACAGAAAAAAAACACTCCATACTCCATTTTTCTGTCACTTGGTGTCGCCGGTTAGAAGTTATCTTTTCCGACACACCTGAAGATGTTTTAAGCTCGATGATGATTTTATTTATGTTGTGTCTCGCTTCGGTTAGAGCTCTTTGAAGCTCTGGCTGGTGACTAATCCGTACTGATGAGGGCCAAAAAAGCCTGAAACAGGTATGCGGATTGTTAGGCGAACACGATGAATTTGAACATAATCGAGCTTATCAGAATGAAACCTTTGCGAACAATATCCATTTATATGGAAGTTTGCATGGATTGTCAGGTGAATATCATTCAACGTTCTGCGTGGTATTTGCTAGGAAAGTAGTTGTTTTCCGCCTGTCGGTCTACCAATTGTTTCAATTTATATTGAACCTTTTGTGAAGACGACTTTGTGTGTGCTTTATGCATTTCATTTCATAACTTATCCCCTTCATATGGCTTTTTCTTCCATCATTTTATTTATGTTATATGTCAATTCAATCTTGCACATTTTTATCCATTCATTGACAAATTCAAAATATGTGAACCATATCGAAACATGAAAATAAAGATTGCTTCATTGGCTGGAAGAAAAAAGAATTAATCCATTAATTCTCCAATTATATCCAATCGAGATTCATTGAAAATTGAAACTGCTTTGAAACTAATTTCCACTTATGTAGTTTTTCTCTTGTTTATTTGATATAAGTAATCCCTATTGAAAATTATCAAATAACCCACACAAACGTATATCTCTCTATCACGTGAGCAGTGGAAGTACTTATTTTTTCGCATTTTTTTCAGTCGACTGTTGAATCATAACTATTGAATTTTCTATAAGAGAGAAATATAAAAAGCTAACTTCATCAACTGCATTTTTGCCTATTATACATTATTGGGTGAGGTGATCGGTGATGCAATGTTCAAAAACACTACATTAGGAAAATTCTGGGTCCAAATTAGCGAAGATATTATCGATACCGTAGCTGAAATTCTGCTGCATTCGTTAATAGCACTAGTTGAATCGGAAAAATTTGGTATGAATTTCAAACGTTCAAAGCTAATGATTGATAATTTCGAATTCTAATAGAATTCACAATATTTTGAATTACTCGAAGAATGTAGAATCTCCTTTCCCAGATCCACAGGGTGTTTTTCAATAACATGCTAATATTCAAGGAGGTTATTGTTGGCTCCATTTTGAGAAAAAAACTTCATATGAATATATGTCCTTTAGGTCTCAACTTTTGAACTACAGGGTATTATAGTTTTAAGAAAAAAAATCTTTTTTTTGTGATAACTTTGGTATGACTCTAGATACTTGAGTGAAACGTAGTGCGCATTTTCTATGCATCGCGAGGCATTTTCTGCTATACAACTTAATTTTTATTCCTGCTAGTGGCGTTCGTGCGGGATTTGCACTGAATTATTTTGAAGGGGAAATTGATATGTCACTGCTTTTTCTCAGAGTAAAAATCATTTTTGGAATCCTTATACTTTTCTGGGCAAATCTGATCTTCTGATTTAGTTTTGTTTGACGATCGAGCTATCTCCCTATCAGATCCAAAATTCAGACCAGATACAATAGAAAAAGCCAAAAAAGCCCTGAGAAACAACAACTACCCAGAAACTATGATAAACAGTATTTTCAAAAACAGAATGAACAAATTTTACAACCAACAAAAAAATAACACAACGTCAAGCTCCCCCAAAAATATCCACATTGGTCTACCATATATAAAAGAGCTCTCTGAAAAATTATCCAAAACCATTGAACCGTACAACTTACAAATCAGCCACGAAGGGTATAATACTCTGAACAAAACTACTTTCTCTAAATTAAAAACAGATATTCCAGAAAATAAGAAAACGCATATTGTATACCAAATTCCATGTAACGAAGTAAACTGTAATAAAGTATACATCGGTCAAACATCCCAACTCCTGGGAAACAGAATAAATGGACATAAATATACGAAAAATGCAGCAACAGCCTTGAACAAACACAAAAAATCAACAAACCATGAATTCAACTATAATGGAACTAAAATTTTAGCCACAGAAAAAAACATCAAAAAAAACAAATTCTTGGAAATGATACACATCAAACTCAATCGAAATACCCTGAATGACAAAACAGATATAAAAAACCTAAGTAATTTATATCACAAAATCATTTAAAGTCGTCATCCCACAAGTACCCCCTTTTTTCCCCCCTACACAGATTCAAATAACACTAATACCTCAACCTCATACCATTCGTCGTAAATTACACAAAAATTTCCACCATCTTGTTAGTTTGAAATCATGACAACAGAGAGCAGCATGAATACACAGCAAAACCAAAGAACATGAAAATCCCTGAAAATAGTGTCAAATGTAATCTGAAAAAGTCAATTTATCCTAACCACCAACCAACAAAATATACCAGAACCTTCGTCTGTGACAGAATATCATAACATTGTGCATACAAAAACCAAAATAGTTCTGCTTCTACTTTCAACCACTTATGAAAAATTACACCTAACCCTTTTCGAAAGGAAAAAAAAATACTTTTGAGTCCTAAGTGGCTCCCTGAAATGCTAGCCGGAATTGTGTTTGTAGGTAAGAACCCAAAAAAAAAAAAAAAAAACCATTCAAGAAATTGGAACTCCAACTATCTCCATATTTTGTACATTACAGTTTTATAAAAAAATGTCAGATGAGGCTTAGAATTCTCAAGCGAAACGTCACATCCTTCGATTTCAAGATGAAAATGTACTAGTTTCAATTGTTTACTCCTACCACGAACCAAATACCCAAGAAAACTCCAGTCCTATACAATTGACGGTTCAAGATACTGAAAAGAAAAATATATATATATATATATATATATATATATATATATATATATATATATATATATATATATATGAAAAGCATCAAATTATAGATAGCGACGCCTATAATCTGTGCGGTGAAGCTTAGACCTGTTTCTCTCTCTCTCTCTATATATATATATATATATATATATATATATATATATATATACATTCTCAATTGAATATTGAATAGAAAGATTTTTCTGTGAATTGAAAATTCCACGATGAAAATGGAGTTATTTTTTGTGAATGTCTAACAGAAAACAACTACTTCCCCGGCTAAAGCCACGCTGGACTTCGAACTACATCTGATAGATGTTGAAAAGGGAAACATTCTCAATTGGATATTGATACAAATATTTTTCTGTTGATTGAAAAATCCAAGTTATTTTTTGTGAATGTCTAACAGAAAACAACGCTGGACATTGAACTACTATCAGATGTAGTTCAATGTCCAGCGTGGCTTCAACCGGGAAAGTAGTTGTTTTCTGTTAGACATTCACAAAAAATAACTTCATTTTTATCGTGGATTTTTCAATTCACAGAAATTCATTTTTATCAATATACAATTGAACATGAATACCCCACAAGAGGTTATCTTGACGATGGAAGATAGTGACTAAAGTTTATCATTCAGTCGCAGATGATTCCACATCTTAGTTTATGAACATCCTGTTCATATTTTCAACGAATCAATCTAGTAGATATTCTGAAAGGACCATAACTCAAAAGAAAAAATGTTTTAATTGAAACCGGTCCCAGATGGAATCTAAATCTCGAAAAAAACCAAACAAATAAATTATAATCGAAATTCAAGATCAATTTCCGATAAATATATATATATATATATAAATATATAAATACATATATATATATATATATATACATATATATATTTATAGTAAAGCTCCGCTAATCCGGATCAATTACAATCAAGACAATCCGAATTATTGAAACCTTTTTAAAAGTCACAAAAATACGCTTTATACATATTATGTACCGTAGGGTTTTATTAACACAAAATAAAAACCATTAACTGGAAAATATTAGGGTGACGTACATGGAAAACCGCCGCTCAAGATTTGATGATCCGTATTTCGGAATCGCAATACTTTATGTAAACAATTAATATTTCAATTTCGTCCGGAAGTTTGAATTGGGTAGTAGCAATTGGTACTGCCCTTCTTGTGGCATACATAATTTCCTTCAAATATAGTTCAATCGTTTTAATGAATTGGTTACATGACACTCAAATAAAATCTCAAGATTGGATAAGATTTTTTCGGAGGGACTCCTCACATGATCTCATATGGTATTTGAAAAATCCACAACCGATGCCCTGAAGAAAAATTGATAGTAATTCTAGATAGAAAAAGAAATACGAATGCACCACTTCCCAACTACATCGGAAATACATTTCATTCCTCGCGACCAGTTGCAATTGCACAAGAAAACTCGGAATTGGCCACTCGTGCTCTAGGTAAGCATATCGTTCCCAATTCAAACGTACAAAAGCGTAGATATTCCAGACACGCTCGACGCTCACCCAAACAATAATCTGACCACATTTCAGCGTTGATATAACATCTATCCTGGCTGTTTCTCTGTTTGTATGTCTAACAAAAACGACTCAGCTGCACAATAAGGACCTTTCGGCCATCATCCCTTTGCCCGGGTCGGTTCACGGGGAAGGAAATGGCTGAAGGTTCGCAGGGACGTGAAATAACTATCGACAATTCATTCAGATGGCCGTGTTATACACGAAGTGGATTTAACGATCAAAAATGTATACCACAAAAACTGGCAGAGAGGCTTGCCCATGAGAAAGGATTGATTCACAGATTGCTCAAATAGGTCATAGTAAGTGGATGAAATGGTAAATGAATGGATAGAATTCCAATTAACTTCGAAAATATATAAAAGCGTTCGAATAATAAATGAAACTAGATATGTAGATCACGAAAGTAACAAAAAAGCTAATGCTTCGGTCCAGAAAGGGGTGTTTCATGGAACCCAGTGAGCTCCGAATATCCCTATGAGATCGTAGAGTCAATCAAGGAGGATTGGTATACCGAACCACATAAATGAGAAACCAAATACCGGGGAAAACTTTGTTAAATTACTGGTTCATTTCGGTAATTGAAAATAATTCTGTCGTTATCATGAAATTTTCTAAAAATAATCATTAAATACGTCAATTACCTCTAATCATCAATTAATGATACATGTTGAAAGGGGAGCTGAAAACAATATCCTGAATGTTGACGTTATATTGATACTAGTACTTTTTTTCCAATCTAGTCTATTTCTGATTTTCTGATCTGGTATAATTTTCCTCCACCTCAACAGTACACTGATCAATCCTGAAAAGGGAAAAATCATAATTATTGGTCAAATTGATACTAATTATTCACATACCCATAACTCAATCTGAGCAGGATATAATTCGGACTATTGTGGACTTCCATTCAGCTGACTGTCACTCCACTTTCGGTGGACATTTGTTGAATTCTACAATTGAATTCAAAGTAAGATTATCCCCAAGGTAATTCGTAAGAAATTGTAAACTATAAGTGATACTGGGGGCGAATAAAATACAAACATTGTACATTTTAGGAAAATTATACCAAGCAGAGGGGTAAAATGGCTTCAAGAAGTTCGAATTTAACTATTTCTGACCGGATGTTCTACCTTCAATTACTAACTAACTCCAGAGTTATAATTTGAGTAATAAAAACCTTAGTCCAGACCACCAAATCTCCTTCAAAAACCATAAACACAATAGGCGAAGCGCATAGTATGAAATTACTTGTTATGGACTTCAAATATACTTCCACAGCCTCAGAGTCAATAGAGTTATTTATTAGATTAAATTGTTCCGAAAGGTATCCAGCAAAATGTTCGAGATATTTGGACTTTCAGGGAGGACTATGTATGTTCATATAGTCAGGGATCAAATAAGTCGTTGAACAGGTCTACTATATACTCTACATTACCTATTTGGCACCAATTGAGTTGCCTGGGCATTCTTTGTCCTAGTACATACCTACTGTTCCACAACGAGGGCGAAATCACTACAATATTTGTCTAATCAGACTAAATGTCACAACGAAGTCAAAGTTACCAAAAATAAAATCCTCAGAGTAACTTGGTCTATTATCCGATATTGAGAACCGATTCTATTCGAATGATGATGACATGATACAATTTACTCTCTTCAAATAATTTACTGTGCAGCTGAATTTCATAAATGTATAAAATGCCAAGTGGAAATTCAAATAAAATCGAACCATACAGGTATAGTAAATACCAACTACTATCGATTAGCTGCCAGAAAGAGAATATAATCCAAATCTACAAGTCCAAAGATCCGAGATCATGTTCCCACTTATGTGGTACATAGGAATACTCTATTACGGGCTCCACGTCTTTTTATGATGGCATCTATTTCAAAACATTCATCATCCATTATTATGAATTGAAATATGAAAATACAAAACATGGTTATGTTAGGTTATGCCGGTAATGGATGGATCGACAGAGTGTACAGCATAAATGCATATATAAGCTGCGTCCGGCAAGCTTCGTCAGTGGTCAGCGATAAACTACTGCCGTGACGTTTTCAATGATGCGACAAAATGAAATTCAATTGAGTTGGTCCAGCTGAAGCAAATGGGTAAAAAGATGTATTGAATGAAGTGCGAGAAAACGAAAGCAAACACCAGAAAAAAAAATTATGTGTTGAAACGAAGAATTGAACTTCGAATTGAAGTTTCTAAGCAAATCATATTATTTCGATTTTTTTAGAGGTACTCACAATTGGCAAACAAATTGAATTGGATATTTTCGGGCACCGCATTCTGCAAAGTTAGTATTCTAAGAGTGCTTCCAGACTCCCCACTAACAGGTAAGGAAAGTGTCAAATTACTTGGTATACCTATTGATGACAAACTCAACTGGATGTGGCACGTGGAAAATCTGTCGAAATAATTATCAAGCGTCACATTCTTGATTCGCAGATTGAAAAACCTCAATGGTCCAGATACTGCAAGAGCCAGCTATTTTGGACTTTTTCACAGTCATATGACTTATGGAATTGTCTTGTGGGGTAATTCGTCCCATTCAGAAAAAATTTTTGTTTTACAAAAAAGGGTTATGCAGGGGCGGGCTACAGAGATCACTGCCATGCTCTATTTATTCATCACCAGATCATGCCTCTTCCTACCGCTTCCATATATTCCACTATGCTTGAAATACATGGAAAAATGTCAGATTTTGATCTTTCAGCGGACACGCCTCAGTACCAAACAAGGTCAGGAAACCTCTCTGTATCACAGAAAAATCCATTGAATATAAACCTATATAATAAATTACCTTCGGAAATAAGAAATATGAACTTTTACAATTTTAAGAGATCAGTGGAATCTTGTCTACCGATGAATTGTTTTTACTCCGTAAAGGACTTTTTGAACTATAATTTCAACGTGGATGATCTTGGCTTTTAATGAATTTGTCAATTCTACTCTTATACCCCTCTCTGTATCGTTTACAATGACTGAGCTCTGAGTTAACCTTATTTTATTCCTGTGTTGTAATGTGATGTATCACCGTAGGAAATTTAGTCTTACTCTTTTAACTTGTAACTTTCAACTTTTACTTTTTAAATTTGTTTTCTTAAGGAGCTGGTACAAATGTATTTATATATATATATATATATATATATATATATATATATATATAGACGTAGTTAATAAATCTCTCTCTCTCTCTCTATCCTAAAATAAGTTGAAATGACAAAATTTCTACCACCAGTCGAGTAGTCTGAAGGAAATTTTACCTATTTATGCCTTCGACTTATAAGGAAAAATGTCTTAATTGCCCAATTTTCGACTTCTGAGTTACTTCTATTTTTCCCATACTGGTGAATATGATGTAATGAGAACGTGAGAATTACCTTCCTAGTATACAATAAAAATCAATCGGTCCTTCACCATGACGACTTTAACAGCAGACAACAAGTTAACAGAAAATCGCTGTAAGCGCAAGTAAGTCTACGAAAATACACCACATAATTCGCATAGGCATAAACATGAAGTTTCAAACTTCATCCTAACTGGTAATAGAATGTTTCATTCGAGATGCTCGGATTTCCAAAGGGGTCCAATTTCTTCAAACAAATACAGACACACTTAATAACTATCTAGTTGGATTTCAGGATGCTCCTGGATGTCAGAGCACTTACATGGGACCAGAAAGGATACAAGTTCTCTATTGGGAGTGTCTGTTGACACGAGAGATCGAAATGGGAGCATACAGTAATTCAAAAATGATGTATCAAAACCACCCATACACTAGTACAATACGGAGCTCAAAAAATTGAGATATTCACTAACAACCATCAAACTCATCCACACTGTAAATATGGATAAAATCACATCAAATGCATTCAATACTTCACGCAGGAAATATACAAAATGTGGCTGAAGCAATCGAAACGCTTATTAATTCTTTCTGTTTGGATATTTGTGAATTGAACTCCTATATTCTCAAAGAGGTGGCTGACATAAATGCTTGTTTTTTGCAGAAAATTTCCCCAGATGCCTTTGAAGTATCAGTAGTTTTACCCCCGTTCAGAGAAGATGACCCACTTTGTCCCGAAAACTACAGGCCAATCTCAATCTCAAGAACCCGACATCCTGGTTAAACGCATAATACAAATCACCTTGATTCAAACGTTCTATGGAGTGCCAGCCAATTTGGCTTCAGAAAAAACAGCTCTTCAACCTAAGACATTATGCGTGTCTTGTCAGACATAGTCGAAGGCCTTGAGGATACACAGGACTCCCTTATTATCTTATGTGACCTTAACAAAGCCTTTGACTGTGTCTCTCATAACATTCTTCTTGAAAAAACTAAGGTATTACGGAATACGAGGCTCATCCCTCAAATTATTTGAAACATATTCATATGGTAGATCACAGTACGTGATGCCGAATGATAGAATCTCTTCCCTGGGAAAAGTTTCCCGCGTTGTTTTCCAATGCTCAGTTCTTGGCCCTGTTTTGTTCTTAATTTACATCTACGACCTCAGTCACTATATGTTACTAACAAAAACTGTGCCCTTTGCTATGATACCACCCCAATCAATTCTAGTGAGGACATAAAAACTACTGAAACTATCTGAAGTAACGGTTAAAAAATCAAATGACTGATTTACTATAAATAAACTCAGCCTCAATATTATTGAAAACCAACAACTCTTGATACCCCCACACCCAAACGTCTGCCCCGGAAAAAATGTGACGTTACTTGGCATTGTTAAAGATGATAGACTGAACCGGTCACATATCGACCAATGTTATATTCTTAATACGGAGACTAAAATATCTAGTCAGTTTTGATATAATAAGAACATGCCACTACAGTCTGTGCCATAGTAATTCAATGTATGAGATACTATTAAGGGAAAATTCTGCTTGGGCTGGTGAGATATTTGTTTTGCAGAAAAAAGTAATAAGGCTCATGAGTGGAGCAAACTTCAAGGATCACTGTCTTCCACCTTTCGTTAAATTAAAAATCATGTCCATTTCACCAATCTCCATTTGTTCTACTCTATTAGAAATTCATCACAACAACAACAATGAATGTTTCTGCAAATCACTGGTATCCAACCAGGACACGAAATTTGCTAAAAAAAACAAACATAGAGTGACACATTAAATATCGATATCTACAAATTACCATCGGAAAAAGTTAGACATCTGAATGCTCACGAGTTCAAAATCAAAATAAAGCATTTTCTGCTAAACCACTGCTTCTACAGTGTGAACGAATATCTCAATTTAAAGTGTACTGAGATAACATCTGATTGTGGTTTCAATGATGCCTATTTCCTTTTTATACCCGCATTCAATGTGTATATATTTAACTATTTTATCCTATTCTTTTACTATTGTCTTAAGCACTATATACAACCTGTCCTGGAAATTCTCCATATTTGGTGCTCATTCTTACTTGATACTTGTGAAAAAAATCTATCTTCTTTTGATATCTGTAAGTAATTTATATTTTACTCATATTTTGAATATTTTGATACTATGTAATGACTTGCTGCAAATATACGACTCTACAAAAATGCCTTCTACTCAATAGATGAATATTTCAAACTGATCTGGCTGCTTGACATCATGATGTTTTCTTGTGTGCTATTTTATCGTTTACACTATTTATTTTTTTACTTGTTTCATGTGATTCTCATCTACCACTCCTATTGAATTATCATATCTACATCTAATTTGTATGACTCAATTTTAAACTGCTTCTTTATTCATATTTTTGCTATTTGAAGATTTCCATGATTGTAAAGTCTCAGGAAATAAATATTGTAACGTAAATAATAATTGGAAGAACTTAAAACATCCTTATATAGCAATAACGACTGAACAGTTATGATTAATAAGAATAAGGTCATTGACCAAAAAAATTCCTCTTATGTAAAAAAAGCGTGAGGTGCTCGATATCAGTTATAGACCAATCAATAGAGAGTTTTTTCGTGACAAAAGTACTACCAGAAAACCGACTGGTCAATACGCAAGAAGGTCCGTAGTTATATTCTGTTATGTTTTCTACTCCCAACTGGCAGTGATAAATTTGTTATAAACATTTGAAAGCATTTTTTTCATTCTGTCCGGTTTTGACTTGTAACTTGAAATTTAATGAAGCAATCTCGATACTCTCAATTGTAGAGAATCAAAATGCAAAGAAAATGAGTCCTCGCACATTTCGATCGGATGATTAGTAACGGAGATGAACTGGATAAACCGGAAAAAATCTGCATTTTTTTTAATTCAGAACACTACCATTCTTCATGTTCTGAAGAAGGTACATAGTGGTGCTCAATATGTACTTTATGTGTGGAAAAAACTGGCACTGTTGGATTATTGGTTTGGCATAATTGCAATTTAATTTTTCAATGCACTTTATTGCAGCAGACCTGGATGCGTCATAGGTGGTCCGATTTCGATTTTTCTAGAAGATTATTAGAGTTGAAGTATAGTACTACATTCTCATTTTGCGTTAAAATGCTGCGAAATAGGAGATAAATACTTGCAAACATGACCGAAAACCGGCAAGTGCATGAAAGCGGCTCGGGTGGGGGGAAGAGCACCAGATTCATAACGGGCGTAGCGTGCTTGTATTACTATGCATACGCTTTCCCGTGTCTGCTGCTCTACCCCCACTACTCAGCAGCTTTCACGCACTCGCCCATTTTCGATCATGTTTGCGCAAGTAGTTTTCCCTCTTTGCAGCATTTTAACGCAAAATTAGAATATACGTTTTGTAGTACTATACTTCTACTTTCCGAAATATTTTTGAAAATTGGAATCGGACCACCTATGACGCATCCAAGTCTGCTGCAATGAAGGGCATTGGAAAAATGAATATTGCAATTATGCCAAAACTAATGATCCGAGAGCGCCTGAGTTTTTCACACATAAAGTACATATTGATCACTACTTTGTCGTGGAAAGTTTGCACTTGAACTTAAAAAGTGTCGAAATTATGAATTTTTGAAGAAAAGCTGATTTTTTCGGGTTTTGCCGGTTTTTCTCCGTTACTAATAATCCGATCGAGTTGTGCTCATTCTCTTTGCATCTGGATTCTCTACAATTCGAGTATCGATATTGCTATATAAGTTCTCATGTTACAGTTCAAAAATGAAAAGTAAATAAAAATAAATGCTTTTGAATAAGTATAACAAATTTAGCAATAACAGTTGGGAGTAGGAAATATAACAGGATATAATAACGGACCGTCTTTCGTATGATGGCAGAGTCGGTTTCTGGTAGTATTTTCGTCACAGAATCAATAGAGCAGAAAATCTCTATTGATTGGCCTTTCATCCTTAATCCTAATATCATTATAAAAAGTTAGTGAAGAGCACCCCACGCTTTTTTACATAAGAAGACATTTCTTGGTCAAACACTTCCTTATTCTTTTCAACTTATCAGTCCTTATTGCTATTCGCTGTGTGCATTAGGCTGGAGGGAAAGATGCAACTATGACAATGCCCATGGTGGCAGAAGTAGGTAATGATCCTGGTAATCACAAGCAAAGCTGAAAACTTTCATTCAAAAATACCAAAAATATTGACCATACTTCAGATGAATAAACATCATTATTATCGTAGTGGCAACGATACGGTTGGGTAGTATAACAACAAACATATGATAACAATGAGCCCTCGCTATTGCTGTGTAGTCGATTGCAAAAATAGTGCGTAAAAATTTTAGGCATTTCCAACTGCATCACATAAACTGCAGCAAAGAGATAAGTGTTCTGTTATCGCAGGATATTTCAATCTCTAATTCCGGGACGTGACGTTTCCATTCGATAAATCTTTGAGATGTTTTCCGTTTTCTATTCGATCGTCCAGAAATGGATAGTAGAAGTATCAACAAAGTTCCGTGGGACGGTGATGAAGCCAGTGATGAAAAGCGGTGTTGTGAACTCATGAACAGGGGACAGAGATACTTTTGATGTCTTTCCGAGTTGTCTATCATACACGGCATTCTATCAGGACAAAGTACTTCGCAGAAGATTATTTGTGTTTTAATTTTCACGAATTGGTTTCGATTACAAAAGCAATTGACCCTACATGTGAACTAATGTTAAATGCAATGCAGTTCAAGTACTGAGAGTAAACATCGTTACTTTTACTTTATAACAATACGCATTATTTTGTTGACAATTATACGTGTTAGAGAGTGTTGAACGTGTTCGTATTATTAAGGGACTGTTCAACGTTCTTACATCCTTGCAAGATTTGCAAGATTTGCAAGATATTCAGGTGAAATTGTGAACTTCATTTCTTTCCTGATCATTATATTATTTGAGAATTCCATTAAGAAGTTTTGCGTTGAATCTGACGTTATTTAGTGGTTTTCCGTCAGGTCAAAGCTAGCCAGGGGTACTTTTTTTAATTTGTTAAACTACTTGGCTCCCTCACTTTTTATGTTCTCAAGACCTTATGAACCTGCGACCTCAATAAACTAACAAGCAAGCACACTACTTGCCGTACCTGGAAGTACACAGACATAGCATTACTTTATGATATTCAAAATATCATAATTCGACATGGATAACCTCCAAATACGGTGAACTCAATACAAATATGTTTATCATATACCTACTGACTTTTTTCTTTGACAGAAAAAACTTCGATTCATTTGAAACTGGAATAGTAGTGAGCACAACATTGTTACATCGTGGTAGATTATTAAAATAAAAAAAATTGAAACTGTTACATAGTTACTATTGGAAATAAAACAGGAAAACTTCAGCTATCGAGTCACTAGAGGGCATTACCCATCTTGCACACAGCGAATATAAGCGTGCTTTTTCAACTATAATTTTATTCTCAACTTTTCAGTCCATATTGCTATAGGAGACTTGAACCGATTGATTCATTCAGATGGGATGGAAGTTTTCAAAAAAAATTGGTGAATGTACCTAGACCAACCAGCGCGTTCACTATAAAATTGTAATGTCAATAATTTTTTTCCGACAATCTTGGTGGGAATACAAGGTCACAGCCATGAAATTGTTTTATGATCATCGGTTCTCAATAAGTGTGCAAAATTTCAAAAAATTCAGAAGACTGCAAGTGGAAGAAAATCAATATCAAAGATTCGGTTACGTACATTCTTACATACATAATAAATGTATGAAAAGGCCGCTGGTAAAAGGTTGATGGACAAACACGTAAACATTATTGTGGCGTCAAACCATGAGGTATGAAATTCTTCGAAGTTCTGATATGAAAGTGACATTTTCTCTGAGTATCATGATGAAATATTGACCAAACTCCCAAGTTAAACAATGGAGCCAAATTGGTTTAGGTTGATTATTCTCTGTTCATGATTGGAATGGAAGAATTCGTCCAGAAAGATATTTGCAGACTGATGAGAAATTAACTCATTTCTAGCGGAATTCTTTTGAAACTAAAAAAGGTGTCAGTTGGTAATGAAAATATCCAGCCGCTATGGATTATCAAATATTTTTTTTTGCATTCTCAGAAGTAATACTATAGTTCTTCAAAATAATCAGTTTATCACAATTTGTAATTATGCAGGAAGTTTGAGATGTATAACCGTATTTGATTTGAAGTACATATTGTATTTGATAGGATTATTTTTTGAGTAAATTAAGTAAATATAAACAATTTATTAATTCAAATACGAATTGGTACAATGAAAATTACAATTATTATATACTACGTTTTTTTAACTGAGTTATTTTGTGCTGGAACGAGGCTACTGCTCATTGAAGTGCTGGAAATACCGAAAGTGTTATCTTGAACCTGTAGCGTTTAAAATTGAATTCATCTTATTTATTATGTTTTGGTGATGTGTTATCTAACTGTAGGCAGGGTTAGATAGAATTGCTTCTTATTCCGATACACCTGCTTTTGCCAATTGTGAAACAGCAGTTGGTCAGAATGATTTGAAAATGTTTTGTTTGTCATATTCAAATTTGCCAATTCTGAAGACTTTTTGGTCCATTACTAATTATCACTCCAATTGGCATATTTTGTATCAGCCAAGTTTTTTTTTATCCGGTTTATTGATGTTTTCACTTCTTTTTATCATTAATTCATCTAGAAGTCCACTGGACAACGACTCACTTCATTATGGTTGGGCCATTTATAATTAGCACATGGTTTTGCTCCTCCCTGTGTGGTATTGGTAAAAATAGGATTAATATTGTATTCTACCAGTTTGAGTATCATCATTTCCAGTTTCCTTTTGTCAATAATGAGTCAAGCATGACGCTGCTTCATTTCCTCTCCACGCAAATTCTACAGAAGCAATTAAGATTTTTTTTATTTGTAATCCTTTCGGTGTATTTTCATCCCACGCTTCTATCATTGCTATGTACTCGGTATCTTTAAATGCTGATGCACTAACCTTCCTTTTGTCCGGTAACATTTGAAGTTCCCTTCTTTTTGAATTTCTTGCGTTTCGTGCGGAAAAAATATGGGACTAGAGAATGGATCAATTACTCTATTGAACTACTTCATATATTTTTATTGTATTTGTTTTGCCGTTACGTTCCACATCGTTTCAACCACATTTTCTTTATAATTTTCTCCATCACCTTTTCGCATATTGAAAGCCCAATCTTTCAAAATAGATGCTATCATTTCAGTGGAAATTTATTCATTTGGTACATAGTTTCTTTCACTACAAAATGTAAGAAATTGTTTCCATACGTACTTTTTTGTTTTCACTGAGGCTCAGTATTTTGTATACTTTCGTCTATTGCATTTGATGATAAATCTCCGAATCGACTCATTTTTGAACAATTACTGATAAACGTCAAAATTTGACGGTCCTGTTAGTTTGTGTATTGTATGTTGTGTATTGATGTCGATGTCGTAACGACGGAAATGAAATTATTGTGAAATTTTTGATTGCTGGAGCTACTCTATGTATATCAGGTATTATCGAAATTAAACAATGTAACTTAACTGAATTGAACGTTATTTTACGAAGTAGAAAAACTCAAAGTCATCTCCACAATTCAATATCGCAATCGACTAGTTATGTGATGGTGGATAGGTGGAAAACCATCGATCAGTACATGTTTCGAACCTCTATAAGTTCATCATCAGCGGAGTGTAAAGTTCTACAAAAAGGGAAGGGAAAAGAAGTAAAACCATAGGTAGTGGGGTACAATATGTGTTACTCACATGGAGAAGAAAAAATGATGGGTAAAAAATTATTATTAATTATAAGTCAAGAGTTCATATTTGAAACAAATGACGAAATGAAGGTTTGCCTTCAAAAATTATATATCCTTTTTTTAAATCTAGGGAGACTAAAGACATTAGCCGATATAAAATAAATTGACGACATGTGGAACGTGGAACAATAGTAGCAATGAGTGGTGAATGACAGCACACAAGGAGCCATCCATCAATCAAAGTGAATTGTCAAAACAGCACAATGGAGCGATGACAGAAAAACAACATGCACACAACAATGATGAAATAGAAGCAAATCCAACCGAAGCAAATAGTATTCTGTGCTAAGAGCTCAGATGTCACCTATCCATATTCATAACAAATATATAATAGCTTAGAGTAGAACATTCATATATCAAATTCAAGATCAGTGCGTATATGACAGAATAGTTATTCCGACGAACGCCATGAAGTGTGTCCTGTACTGAAGATAGAATACCACAACACGGAGCCAACCGGACTCACACCTGTCCAAACGAACGTACTTATTGGTTGAAAATTACACGAAAAAAATAATCACCTTTATATAAGTTTGTTGTTGAAAGATACCAGATAGCTCCTAACTACACAGGAATCTATAAGATATGCAAAAAAGAATTTAGTGGGAGAGACAATAAAAATTATTCAATGTAACAATGCCTTTATGGATTCTTATTTCATATTGCCCCATCTGACCGGAGACCTGATGCCTAAGTGGATCTATGAATTCCACCTAGTGGAGAAAAGATCAGAAGCCATCTATAAATATTATTGAAGTTATCATTCTCCGCATGTTTCTGTATGGATGATTCGAGACAAAAATGGCGGTGGCGAACTCAGCAGTTGATCCCGTTATGTTACCGAGCTACCCCAACTCTTTGAATAACATATAATTTTCTGTTAAGATATTTGAACCATTTCTGAACACTTTTATTTTAGGTAGATTCCATAGAAATACTCTCCATTGCGGACGTCACCACTTCAGGACCTCAATTTTTTTTGAACTGATAGTATTTTTGGGTTCTGTGGACCATAACGGGTGAATATAGATATACCAGAATTCATTGAAGGTTGTGATGACGGGACCAATAGGGAGTATTTCTAATTATAAATACCGTTTCACGATGTTTCTATACCATTTCACGATGTATGTATATCCTAAAACTTTTGGGCCCGGTTGCACTTTTTGACGTTGTGACAGATATTACGATTGAGCAAAAAGAATAAGAATTTTTATCGAGCATTACAAATATATCAATTTAATTATTGATATCAGAAGTTTATGATAACTCAAATGACTATAAACACTCTGCTTTAGACATTTTATAAATATTTTGAGGGAAAAAACCTCGTTGTTGATTGAAGTGAAGGATAATTCATATAATTATTTTGAGAACATATTTTTCTGGCAATTTGTAAACGTTTTACAATGTACACCATATCCCACGTGTTCTTCGAGAGCGATTCACTATAGCTAACCTTATTTAATTATTTGAGAGAAATTTCTAGAAAAATGTAGGATATAGTTATTCTGTACTGATTTTAATGTATCCGATAAATAAAAACTTTCAATTCCTGAGCGATAAGACAGCATTAATGGTTATTTTTTCATTATTATATCATAGATGGAAGTATAAATGCTCTTTGATTCAATTCAATTCATTCCAGCACTTTCCTTTAATGTCTTTCTTATATAATTCATTTGAATCAGTTTTTATCAGTTTCACTTTTGGATAACATTCCCTCACAAATTGAATATCAAAATAATACTTCATAAGCACGTGGATACGGTCACAATAAAATGTGAGGTCATAATATTTTGGGACACCTGTTGTTCACGATAATAAAGTCATGTTGCTTGTTCACTTCCGTTGCGCTAACCTCATCCAAAGCATTCAGTTACCCCTCAGATTAGATTAAATTTGTACGGGGCTTATGGGCTAGGAGCCATCACTGCAACTTTTGCAGATCTATTGTGTATGCCCTCATGTTATGTTAGAATTCCCTGTCTAGACCCGTCCTTGTAACTTGACTCCATAGGCTAGACCTTGAGTCCTCTATATATTGGTGCGGGGGGTTGTAGTTTTTCCTCACCTAACGTTGAAAACCTCAGCCTTGTCGGGCATTCACAGTATGTGCGCTAAGGTTTTCTCCTCCTGCTGGCAGAACCTACATGTGGTTGTGCCTGCCAGCCCGATGTTATCCATGTGTTTGTTGAGAGATCAACCATGATCCTGGTTGACCCCGTATCCTGGCTTAGCAGGTATTCTGTGAATTTTGACGATGGTCCCTCGATGAACTCTTGGCCTGTCTCTTCCCGGCGCCTTGTTTCACCAGTCTTATGATTGCTCTATCAACCAATTATTGGTTTTGTTTTCGCACACTTTCGCTGTACCACAAAAAGTTCTGGGCCATTGCTTCTCTCGGGCTAATCAATCTGCCTCTTCGTTGCCCTTGTAGCCTGTGTGGCATGGCACCCAAGATATAGTTTGTTTTAACCGCCCACCCTTTGCAGGGCTTCCAAGCAGTCCCAGACAAGTTTGGAGTTAATTTTCATGGGGATGATTGCTTTAATAGCCGCTTGGCTATATGGCAATTTTCTTTTCCTCAAACTCTTGCCTTGGTAACTCTTCCACGCAGTGGTGTATTGCTGCAACTTCTGCCTGAAATATCGTCACATATTTGCCTAGGCTCAGTGAACTGCTGTCTTTGGCTTGGCTAAATATATTCCTGCTCCTAACTTTCTTTGGTTTTTGAGCCGTCTGTTTGGCAGGAAATTCTTGCATTAATTGGAGGTCCTCTCTTCCATGCCTCTCTGTCGCTATGACTGTTTTGAAGTTTTTTTCAAGCTATACTTGGGAAGCATTCGTCATGGATTCCCATTATAGGGTGGTTTCCAACTCTTTGCATTGATCGTTATACACTTTGCCATGTAGTATACACATGAGCGCTTGTCCCCTGGTCAGTGTATTGGCGACTAACCTGGTTTCGCCTTGTAGGCAAACATGAAGTACTGGTAGGTTCAGCAAGAATTCTGAACCGGCTGTTAGGGTGGTCCTCATGGTTCCCGTGGTAGCCAGGTAGGCTCGCCGTTGGATGCCGTTTAGCCTTCGGATCACCCCAGCCTGCTGAGTCATTGACTACCATATCCCGAACCATATACTATCATGGGTCTGATATCTCTGCTATATGCCAGATTATTATTTTCGGTTGTAGCACCCAGTTTTTCCACAACTTCTTCTCATAAGTTGAGGGCTACCGTGCTTTTCTGAATTATTTTTTGTAGATGTTGATTCCATGTCAGCTCGTGGTCAAAGATGACTCCCAAGTATTTCGCGTCTTGTGCAATTGGAATTTCTACCCCGTTCAGAACTGGTGGCTTGAGTCCTCTCAGAACTCTCTTTTTGGTAAAAACGATTATGGTTTTTCTGGGGTTCGCCGTTAGTTCTTTCTCGTGAAACTTATTTATCAAGTTTAGAGCAGTCTGCGTATGCTCCGAAACGGTTCCTGCAAATTTGCCTTCTGCAATGATTGCAAGATCATCGGCATATCCTAATCAATGCTTGCCTTTGGATGTTAGCCTTCCCTAGTAGATCGTCTACTAGAATAGCCCACAGAACAGGTGGAAGTTCCCCATCTTGCGGGCATCAGTTACCCCTTTAGCGCGCCTAAAGAAGTTTTACCTCCAGAATCGAGATGGTTGATGCTCAAATCTTACTAGTATGTGAGCTAAGTCTGAAGCTGCCCCAATCCATAACTTCATCAAGCTAGGTGGTTCGGGCTTTCTTTGTTATTATATTTCTCTTGAGAGTTGGAATAACCGAGTCAGTGGTAGAATCATCCGCCTTCTTGTCACTATGTTCCAAGTGTGGCTTCGGAACCCTCTATGATATGCAAAGCCCCGTTCCCGATCACAGATTTTTTTATGTGAAACATCTATTGGCGCATCTATGCAGTAAAATCGACCAGTTTGTCGTCACGGTAAACGGCATGACGCTCTATCATGCCGTGACGACTCCCTTGTGTGAGTGTGCGCGCATACTACACACTCCGTTGCTTCTCTGTATGAGCTGCTTACTATATCTATCCGACATCCGACTATAGTATACTTGACATGTATACCGCTTGTTATGGAGTAATCTCAAGAAAGACGTTAAATGCTTTTATCAAAATTTGTATTGACAATACTGTACAGAATATATTCAAAGTCAATCTGACAGCCTCCTCTCTTTCATTTTTACATAAACATACCAAGTATTCAAAAACTATGAAAACGAAAACATAATATATAATTCTTCAATCTTCAACATACTCCCACCTTTTGCATTGGCAAAATAAATTAATAACCAAAACGATTGGGAGCTTTGATAGAACGACCATATCTCGTGATTACTTCTTTCTTCTCGCTCGGGTTTGACTCCATTTCTTCTGAATTTTCAGCTTGACTGGTATTTTCTGTGGTACTTTGTTGTTAAACAGAAATAATGGGGTCTTCGTTGGGACTAGAAATTTCAAGAGGGTAAAGTCTCTGAAATGGACGAACTGCTTCTCCTCCTGATGACAGTTTGATCCTTGCAACTCTCGAAATATTATCTCTCTAAGGGTAAACTTCGAGAATTCGTCCCATGGGCCAACTTATACGTTTCGTATTATCCGAGCCAACTAATACTACATCTCCAATTTTCAATTTGCCATATTTTCTCTGACCTATATGAACCAGATTCGCCAAATACTCGCATCTGAAGCGATGCCTAAGAGAATCTCTAATTTTCTGAAGAAACCTCATTCGTTTTCCAAACCTTCTCTATTTAAACTATCCAAGTCGGGAGTTTCGGTACTCTGAATGTCTTGAATGAATAATGCAGGGGTTATGGAATCAGATCATCAGAATTATCGTATGTATATGTTAGTGGTCGTGAATTGATGATAGCTTCACAATCGCATATGATTGTTACCAGCTCATCGTACATTATACATGATTTTCCCAAATTTCTCCGCAGTAATTCTTTGATAATTCGTACAATTCTCTCCACCATCCTCCCCACCAGGCTGCGGTAGGTGGATTGAAACGCCATTTGATTCTATTAACTGTGGAATACTTGGATATTTCGTTCAGTCTAGAGTACTGAACTGATTATTGGCTCCCAAGAAATTAGTTCCATTATCCGAATAAATAACTGAAATTCTTCCTCTTACGAGCAATAAATCTTCTTAAAGCAAGCAGAAAATCTTTTGTTGAGAGTGATCTAACTACTTCGAAATGGCATGCCCTGTATAATGCACAAGTGAAAACAACAATCCACGCTTTTTCTCCTCCTTTTAAATATAAAGGACCAGC
>JAFIRS010006483.1:0-36568 GCA_018342105.1 Gonioctena quinquepunctata
CAATTATCTGAAAAAAATAACGATCGTATTATTCATGTATCGACACACCGTTTAGGAGATATATGACAAAACGCGTTTTCCAAGATGGCCGCGTACGCACACCCCCTCGTGCCGCGCCAACTCAGAGTTATACTCAGGACCCCCTCTCATGAAAAAAAGCCCTGCTGATTGAACTACTATGGGAACATAGCGGGATAGATGTAAGTGTTTCCCACCTTCTCCCTATACCCCATAGAATTGTACATATCCCTCGATGAGTCTCCTGCAGAGAGATGATATTGTACATATGTATGAATTTCATGTTCTGTATTGGTTTTTTCATGACCCTCCTAAGTATTATACCTAGTCATGTAATCAATAGGAAATAAAGACATTTCGCTTTTGCTTTAGCCTCTCACCCGGGAGGCTCGGAATCGACTCCATTTCAAGGAGTTTTTTTTTAAATCGGTTTCTTATAAAAACATATTTGATTTGATAGTGAAAAATTTATATATATTTTAGATTTTTGGGCGAGTTTAAGAGCAGTGCATGATCACTGTAAATGAATGAATCTGAGAAACGAACCATTTAGAAACGGAGACGATTCCTTCAATTTTGGAACGAGAAGAATTGTTATAATTTTCTCCGTTGAAACTTCAAATATAACATGAATTCTGGTAATTTTATCCAGTTTCAAATATAATTCGGGAAATATTCCCATCAAATATCATTCGTGCTAGAGGATTACACCGCCATTTTTTTTTAATTTCTCCCCAAGCATTTTTTTTAGAAAATTTAACTCGTGCAATTTGCGGCCTTATTCTCAGAGATTAAACCACTCAAGCTTCGCTTTCGTGGTCTAATCAGATAATAAGACCCCAAATCACAATCAGTAAAATTTCCAGGCAAAATGCTTTCTCGAAAATTTCAAAAATTTTCGAGCGATAAAACCACTTATGGTATTACCCTCGATAAAACCACAGTATATTCGATATTGTTTTGCGATAAAACCATACTAACGTCCTGTCAAAATTATATATCAACGCATTCAATTCCTATATAGGGAAACAGGAAAGGCAACATTGATTGAATAAGAGATTTTTAACTCTCACCATTACAGTAATTTTATATTTTAATTGAAATATACCTTTATCAGCATGTTGAAAGCCTCAGGTTTTCAATTAAGGCAATGAATAATTGGATTCCGTTATTTGCATGATATAAAGAACAGTTCTCGTAGAGTAGTGGATAGCACGTTAGTCACTCACCCGGGAGGCTTGGGTTCAAATACATTTTTCAAGGAGTTTTTTTTTAATCGGTTTTAGATACATACATATTTGATTTGATAGTGGAAAAATTATATACAGTATGTCTCACTAAGCTGGAACCATATGGAAAACTTTTTTATTGTTCATTTTAGGAAAAAAAATTATTCGTCATAAAAAGTTTTGCATGTTCTGAAATCTAGAATACAATCATCAGATATCAAATTTTTTCAGTCGTATACGCGGTTTGTCAAAAAATATTAATTGTACTCAAGAGTAAAGTACCTTTATATTCAACAATATCGAAAATTCTTAATGAAAAAAGTTGTTCTGAACTAAAAACTACGTTCAAATATGCAATTACATGCATAGACATTGAAAAATTAGGTTATGTTACTTTTTACTGTTTTTTCTATTTCGAATGGACATTTATCTCTTTTGATTATGAAACACATGATCACCTTTTCGTTTCTTAATGTTTTCTAACAATTTTGCAATTTAAACACATAATGAATGCATATGCATATATTGTGCAAATAAGAACATACATACAAATACTAAGTTGTGTAACCAACATAGTTTTAATTCTGGAAATAAATAGATATGTAATGTTCCCTCATTCCACTGATGCCTCGACATATCCACCTTCTCGTTCAATGCATATAATCGTTCTTTTGGCAAATTCCTTATCATTTCTGGAGAAATTTCCTCTCCAAATGGTCAACATCTTGTAACAGCCCTTTCTGATAAACTTTTTGTTTCAAGCAACCCCATAAGAAGTAATCAAGGAGGGTTAAGTCGGGGGATCTAGCAGGCCAAAAACGATCAGAAAATCTGTGAATAACTTTTCCATGGAATGTATGTTCAAGATATTCCCTAACATTTAATGTACTGTGGCATGCGGCACCATCTTGTTGGAACCAAATACATTGACGTTCTTGTAAGGGTAGTTCGTTCAAGAAGTCATTGATGTGAGTTTGTAAAAACTGTAGATAACGTTCGGCATTCATAGATTGGCGAAAAAAAAGGTGCTATTAATCTGTTCTTATAAATGCCACACCACACGTTCGTCTTTAATGAATATTGGTCATGTGACTTTATTACAAAATTGGGATTTTCATCAGACCACCAGCGACAATATTGTGACGAGACAGTTCCGTTTGACGAAAATGTTGACTCATCGGAAAAAATTATACGCCTCGTCAAATAAGGGTCCTCTTCTAATTTTCCTTGGATGAGATGGCAAAAATCAAAGAGCCTATCATAATCCCTTTCTTTCAATATGTGAACGATTTTTGGGTTGAATGGTCTGTATTTATTCAGTTTTAAAATTCTTGCCACTCACATTGTGTTGCATCGACGACTTCCTTTTGCGCAATGACATTTTTTGATTTTCTACAACTGACAGCATTACTTCAAACTGCGTATTCTCATCGGCAACCAGTTTTCGGCGTTTTCCATTGAAATGATTGTTAATACTTCCAGTATTCTTGAATTTATTATAACAGTTGAATGATTGATATTTTCATTGGGATGTCTGTTATTAAAAATAGTTGCTGTTTCTCTATGCGTTTTATAGTTTTTTTTCACAATCAAAACAATTTCTATTTTCTCTTCAGAAGTTAATAACGCTACCACTGTCAAACATTGCATCCTAGATTACACGTAACTACAGTTAAATTTGCATTGTTATTGTAGACAAAATAAGAAAAAATGATTTTTCCATGTAAATGGATGTAATTGCATATTTGAACGTAGTTTTTAGTTCTGAACAACTTCTCTTTTTTTTAAATTTCGATATTTTCGAATATAAAGGTACTTTACCCCTGAGTAAAACTCATTGACATACCGCGTATACGACTGAAAAAAATAGATATCTGATGTATATATTACAGATTTTAGAATATGCAGAATTTTTTATGAGAAGTAACTTTTTCTCCTAAAATTAATAATAAAAAAGTTTTCCATATGGTTCCAACTTAGTGAGACATACTGTATATTTTAGGATTTTGGGCGAGTTTAAGAGCAGTGAATGATCATTGTAAATGAATGAATCTGAGAAACGGAGCATTCAGAAACGGACACGATTCCTTCAATTTTGGAACGAGAAGAATTGTTGTAATTTTCCCCGTTGGAAATTCAAATATAACATGAATGCTGGTAATTTTATCCAGTTTCAAATGTGATTCAGTAAATATCCTTATCAAATATAATTCGTGCTACAGGATTTTATCGCATTTTTTTTTCATTTTCCCTCAAGCATTTTGCCTCTAGGAAATTTAACTCGTGCAATTTGCGGACTTATTATCAAAGATTAAACCACTCAAGCTTCGCTTTCGTGGTTTAATCAGATAATAAGACCGCAAATCACAATCAGTAAAATTTCCAGGCAAAATGCTTTCTCGAAAATTTCAACAAATAACAAATTACTTTCTTCTGTTTTCATCGGCATCTCCTTTATCGACATCTCTTATAATCGAATTTCTTACGGAATCTTCAATATCTTATTGAATGAATGTGGTTTTTTGTGGAGGAACAACGTTTCTTGACATGTTTTTTGAGCAATACGTCACTCTCAAATTTTTTGGCAGATTTCAATTGACATCCGTACATTTGGAAAAGCCAAAAAAACTCTACAAGAAAAATCCAAATTATTCAAACAATTAAAGGAGATTTAGAAGATTTTGAGAACGGGGGCAGATACAGTCCCCGAAACGTCAATCAAAAACTATATAGAGAAGTATCTTTTGAAGTTTTACTATTTTTTTATAGGCATATTCAGGGAACGATAAGTTACTTACAAACTGAATCATTTTTCTATAGGAAATATAATTTGGTGAACGCAGTAACTTATCGGGGTGAACTAATTAGTTTGCCCTTTCTACACTTGTATAGATTTTCCTGATTATATTTTCATTTGCAGATTGTGGAAGGTTACCCAAAAAAACATGTCAAGCAACTTCAATATCTTTTTATCGACCTCTCTAATATCGAAATTTTTCACAGACATTTGCAATATAGATTTTTTTTTCAAATTATCGTTTTTTATATTATTCTTTTGTTCAGATTTTCTTATATCCAAAGGTTCTGACGTTTCTCCTGTATTAGTTTTACCTGACACACATGCAACACTTTCTTAACGAATTATGAGCTTTGGAACACTTTTCGTACATTAAATTTGTTGCCAATTCCTTTCAAAGAAAAAAATTTATTTTTATTGTGAAATATTTTAGGAAAATCACTTTTGAAATGTTACTGACAGATTGGAAATTCTCTTTGTATATTTTGTAATTCTGTTCTTCCAAAAAATTAAACGGAAAATTTCTGAAAGTGGCAAAATGAATAAAAAAAAATTCCGGTACCGGGAATCGAACCCGAGCCTCCTGGGTGAAAGCCAGGTATCCTAGCCACTAGACCATACCGGATTATAATGATCGTAATCTGAAGGTGTATAATACTCTAAAAGTGCGAATTTACACGATCCAATAAATTGGTCAATTTTGTGACCTTCAATTTTATTGATAGGTGTAAACAGAAAATTGTCGTCAATTTGAACTTGACCAATAAATTGATGAGTTTAGAATCGGTTCTAATTTTTCATCAATTTTAGTGACAATTTGCAGTAACTTTCGGCCATGAATTGGATGCCTGCTAGAACAGAGATTTTCAGGTTATACGTCATTATTTACGCGATTTCACATACCCTATAGCCCTATAGCCCGAGCAAAATGATATTGCGAAAAAAAAAACATAATTCACGTTGCATTACATTCGCAGCAATGTGCATTGCTGAATATAAAAGACAGAGATGTAGAAGATGGTAGATTAGATCTCGGATTGAGAAAAGAGGAAACTTTACATTAGTTCACGAAAAATTCCTGAGTGCAGATCCTAATCAATTCAAACGATATTTAAGAATGGATCAGAATCAATTCAATACGCTATTGAATAATATTCGGAACTTTTCCCATAGTTGAACCATTTCTTGTCAGTATGTTGGTATCACTGAGTAAAAACTGTTGCCAAAATTGACCAATAAATTGTCAGGTGTAAATATAACCCATATTGGTCAATTTTATTGTTCAATTTATTGATCAATTTTATTGGATCGTGTAAATTCACACTAAATAACTATGTATTTGAAGATGAAGTTCAACAATTAAATCATTATATTGAAAATATACTACGGTAACTGGATGAGGTTCCATTTTAATATACCTATGGTTATATAAGAATGAAATTAATGTTTAAAAAAACATGCTTTTGTAGCAATATGAACAAAAAGTTAAAAATAATAAGAATAAAGTCATAAACCAAAAAATTAACTTTAATGTAAAAAAAGCGTGGGGTTCTTGATACTGCAGTTGGTTGTCCTAATTTTTTTTATCACCAGCTATTCGTAAAGGTAGAGTCGTTATGAAAAATAAATATAGACAGAGCACCCCACGCTTTTTTTACATTGAGGTTAATTTTTTGGTCATTAACTTTATTCTTATTATTTTCAACTTTTCAGTTCATATTGCTACAAAAGCGTAAAGCGTGTTCTTTTACTTTTATTAAACTGGGTATAATTTTATTTTTATCTTTTCAATCCATATTACTAGAAAAGCGTTTTCATCCACATGAGAAGTTTTTACTAACTTTTGGTGAAAGTAACCGTACCTCAACTTATAAGGTCTTTTGTACATTTCTTTTGGTGAAAGTACTAAAACCGTACCAGTGAATTCACCAAATCTTCGAAATGTAGATTAGTCATTTTACCAGTGAATTCACCAAATCTTGGAGTAAGACATTTTTTCTGACGATCTTGGTAATAATACCAGGCCATAGATATTAAATTATTGTATTGTCATCGGTTCTCAATACGTGTGCAAAATGTCAAATGATTCAGACGGCTGGAAGTGGGTGAAAATTAATTTCAAAGATTCTGTTACATAGATTCATACAGGTGAAGGTAATAAAGGGCATGTAAAAAAAGCATTATGTTCCTATTGTATGGAATGATGTAAAAAAAAATGGCCCATGGGGGGATCGAACCCGCGACCTTCGCGTTATTAGCACGACGCTCTAACCAACTGAGCTAATGGGCCTGTGAAGACATTTTGCATTACGGTGCAAACTGTGACAATGTTTTTAATTTTATCGAAAAAAAATGCCGATGAGATGAAGCGAGGAAATGGCGAGGAAATGACGATGAAAGAAGGCGTTAGGAAGAAAGGTGGTGATAAAAATGCGAGAAAAAATTACGCCAAAAAAACGGCGAAAAAGTACGCATTTATTTTGCCCTTATACACTGACTTTCTTTGCTGTCTTTTTCCGTAGCATTCTTTCCGCAGTTTTTTTCCGTCGAATGTTCTTTCGCCATATTTTTTGATCTCATCTTTTTTTGGCGCATTTTTTCTTTTTTTTTCGTCGCCTTTCGCCACACCGTTTTTTGCCGCTTTTTTTCCGTTGCTTTCGTCGTCCTTTTTTGCGACATCTTATCGGCTACTTTCTATCGTGATTTTGTTCGACAAAGTTACTATAAATTTTTACAATTATTTTCTTAAAAAATATTAAAACTCTTGTCTTGAAAAGTTTCCCAATTATTTTCTTATACTTCTTTCCTGAATAATTTCCACAATTATTTTCTTGAAAATACCTAATCACAAATCTTTTCTTGAAAATTTTCACAAATATTTTCTTACAAATTCTTCCAATTTTTTTCCTAAAAGTTTTCACAAATCTATACCTAAAAATTTTCATAATTTGTTTCTTAATTTTTTTTATGATTCTCGATACTATCCTTCATATATATATATTTATAGATATATATATGAAAAAGGAAAGTCTCTTGACTGGAATAGTTTAAAAAAACTAGGGTCTAAGTGAAAACAAATAATATTGTTTCTCTTGAGGTTGTAGTCAATGGAAATGGCCAGTCTAAGGAAGAACTCTTTGTTAATTTGTCGAGCTTACGCAATTTTTTAATTTCATTCTCAAGACAACTGAAATACAAGGTTCTATTGTAAAAATGGTAACTTGTATAAAACATTATCTTCATGTCAGCAACCTCGAGTTAGTAAGTTTCTGCGTTTTATACAAGCTACAATTTTTACAATAGGACCTTCAGATGTCTTGAGAATTAAAATACATTTTTTCGAAAGCTCGAAAAATTAACAGAGTTCTTCCTTAGACTGCCCATTTCCAGTGACTGCAACCTCAAGAAAAACAATTTTATTTGTTTTCAAATAAATCCTACATTCATTTATATATATATATATAAATATATATATATATATATATATATATATATATATATATATATCTTTCTGCTTGATATTGTTCTCATATAATGTTAGTTGGGGTGATTAGGGGTGTATATTTCTCAAAAAATCTTTTTTTTTTCAGTTGGCAGTTTTTCGGGAAAGATACCAAAATGGAGGATAGCAAGGGACAAGTATATGGTTTAATGAACCTCACTCTGAGCAAAGTTCCTCGTTGACTTTAATGATTCAAATAACACATAAGTTATTTGAATGCATATTAGAACTATTTGGATATTTTTTCAGTAACTTATCAAGGCATATATAAACACCTTTTTGTAATAATGATGATAATGTTTATCAACCCCAAGAAACATTTATGTTTATGTCATAAAACATTCAAATGTTGATTTTGGGGTGACTAAATAAAAAAAAATTGCTAAAAATTCATATTTTATATGATGATTGCTATAGTTTTTGAAGAAATATTGAGTAGTTTGTTGTAAATCAAAACACCGATTTCGATTAAACTTTCACAGATGGTTCGAAACATGATGGAAACACTCCACTTGATTTTTGCGTGGAAATAACTTGGGATATAGCACCGGCTAACCCAATAACTATCGCTATCTGAAATTTTAAACAAACTGAGTTGATACTTTTTTCCTACAATCGTGATTCTTTGTTAAAATTACATTTAGCATTAAGTAGGTTTCATTGTTTGCTTTCCTAATAAATTTGTTGATCTATTCGCTGTTGAAGACTTGATTTCTTTGCTTTATAAAGTTCTTCCTTCTAAGAAATGCAATAACCTCCGGGTCGTGGCTATGTTTACATTATTCTTCACAAAAATGGTACTTTTCAGCAAAGGGTAGGAGATTGAACAATTTCATATTTTCGTGGCAAATAACCCAAATTACGCCCCCTGCAGTAGTTTCTTTGTATCTATCCATTCCGTGAACAAATTATAAACGTTTTCGTACCTAAACTTTGATTTTTCAGGTAATAATTGTGCTGTAGCAGCAGCTGCTGCAAATGCAAATTTTCTTTCACTACTGCCTTCCACTATTTATTGCAATAATTGCGACCAAAAACCATGTGAACTTCTAAAAAGTAAAATGTCAACTATTTTAAAGTCAAATTGGTCAGTCGTCAATTCGTTCCTATGGTAATGATCAACTGCATTCTTCTAAAGGATACCTACCTTTTTTTGGGAGAAACCGCTTGGTACCAAGGAGCTGATCTCGATTGTCCTTGGTACCGACTTAAACCCCCCTTTCTTCTCCCTCGCTCCGAAATAACCCATACAGGTTTTGACATCAGTGGCATGAGTTGTCATTAGATTCCTTGCTGCTCTTCCTTGGTCATTATTTTTTTATTATATGTCTTCACTACTTTACAATTTTCCCTATTCTCGATCATGCTCACAATCAGATTTCCATTATTCAGAATTCTCCCTATCTTTTGGTCGACTTCCATCTTTTCTGTTGTCCACCTGGCGCAGGCGATCACAGTGTGTTCGGGTGAGTCTCTCATTCGTCCTCTGATGCCCCAATTCTATGAAACAGCCCTGGCCTGTGAGCACCTGTGTCAGCCAGTAATCCATCTCGCGGAAGGCACATTCTACCCAGTCCCTTATATTTGGGACGAGAGCTTCTGTCCACGCAGATCTATCCACGGGGGTGTCGCACAGCCTCTGCCACTCTTGAAGGATCGCGTTCCTTACGCTTTTCTTGGCTTGAGGACGTTCTTGTTCAGGGATTTCGTAAATGAGGTTTCTTTCTTTTACTAGTAGCTCTATAGGCGGAGACTCTGTAAACACTGTAATACCTACCTAGATATTCATAATATTATTTGGTTGTGGACAACGATGTAATTCTTCCCGGCCTAATCCGGGAAAAACGTACTTCCCGGACTAGGCCAGAAAAGTGCTACTTTCTCAAAGAAACAGTGGGTAATTTGCGGACGGTTGCCAGAAAGATTCGTTTGCTGGAGTATCTTTATCACGTTTTGAATCATCTGTGGAAGTTTCATCAAAATCGGACTTGGCACCATATTTCATACCATATCGTAGGTTTTCCCCAAAGATAATTCTTCATTGGTGATGAAGACCATTGGATTACCTCGAAAAAATTATATGAAATGTGAGTTTCCTTGCTTTGTTAGTCCCCAGAAAATTAGTTAGATAATTGTGATTTGCATTTGAGGATTATTCCCAAAAATAATTGAAGACGTGAGTGGATGAAGATGTCATGTTACATTCAGACGACAAGTGGTCAAAGATCATACAATTTCACTCACTAACGATGCATTAATGTCTATTTATACAAAAAGAAACATATTTTTAAGGATTTCAACATAACACTTTCATCCACTCGTATCTTCAATTATAAAAAACAGCAACGGTCGAAGAATATACAAAGATTCATAGATCAGAAACACCACAATTGGATGTAAAATCGATCCGCATTTTTGGGACTAGTGTATTGAAACATACAGTAATTCCTCATTTTGAAGATAAGTATTTATAGTGTTTTTTTGTGATAGTAAGAACTGTTAATAAAAAAGCCACCAAATATACATCTGTGTTTCATTTCGACAATCAGAAATTTTAAAACGAGTTACAGTGCTTGGTGGTTTCGTAGAGTGCAAGTGTATGATAGTAAAGAAGTAATAAATCATGAAAACGATGGAATTTTACAACACCGTGAAGCAATTGGGCAAAGGAACTTTCGGGTAAGTCTTATATACATTCACATGGATTGAAAATTGGAGACTATAGGTTTGTTTTCATCGGAGTTTGAGATCTGGTTTGATGTATTGTATTCTTATTTCCAAGAATGCACAGAATTGGTGAGACTTCGAGAGCTCAAATTTGGCAAGTATATTGGAGTTCTTGTTGAATATTTTGGATTTCATTTCAAAATTATTTTTTAATTCTCTAAAATCAAGAAATTAATAAAATGCACGTTTCTGTAATTATTTCAACAATAACCATTAAAATCATTCAAAATCTGATAGAAAGCAAGTCTTTACAAAGCTTTGAAAAAAACTCTTGGAAATAAGAATTTGGCAGCAATGTACAAAAAATATTCATAACAAATTGCTGACGTTTATACCGATCCAGTCAGCTTAGCAGCTTTTGAATAAATCAAGCCCCAGTTCATTGCAAAAGTAACTCTCCGCAGAAATAGTGACTGACGTAGAATAAGGGTTTGGTAATAGTTAACAAGCACATGCGATAGTCCACTTGCAGTGGTAAGTGGCAAGATATACAGGGTGATTTACGTACGCCCTGCATTAGAGGTTTATTTCCAACTTGTAGTTGGATTATAAACTTAAAATTTGGATTGTTATATATTCGATTATGTTCGATCTATCTGAAATATTTTTAGCCTACAGCTATAAAGGGTGTGCCAAAAGTCGGTACCAACTTTCTTATTTTAAATGGAAACCCTTTTTTTTTTTCATATGGTTCGATTGGCCTTCTAGGTCTGAGTTTAGATAACCAGAGTTAACTTTTCTATTGTAGTTTTGACACATAAAAAATAAATACCGCCGTGTAGTTTACGCAAAAATGTGTATCTTGCGTTGAAAATTTGGAAATCATATTTCCTGATGTCCCATTTTGTACCATATTGGCGTAGGCGATTTTCAAATGTTGCATTCAAAAATTGTCAAAAACTATGTTGGTACATATAAAGTTAACGTACACATATCTCTGAATAGAGGCAAAAAAAATTTCTTACGTGTTTTGCCTCCTGAACACGAGTCCGGAAGAAAAATGCGGCGGTCTCATACCGTTTCCGAATTAGAGCACTTTTAATATTTTTATTACCTCATTTTCAAGAACAGTTTTCTCGCACAAAAATCCACCCTCCTTTTTACCAGCATAAACAATACACTCTGAATCACTTATTTTCGGCATAAATTCGCACAAAATAATGTCATTTTTATCGAAAAAATCCTCTTTTTTATACAATTCCAAATAAACAAACTTGAAACATGGACAGATGAAATTTAGTAACTTTCCCTTATTTTTCATGTTGGTAATAAATGAATCACCGCCAACTTTTCGAATTCAAATATGAGTAATAGTTTCTCCTTCATTTATGTTTGCAATTGTTTTTGAGCACCATAATTCATCATGATTCATTTATTACCAACATGAAAAAAAAGGGTAAGTTACTAAATTTCATCTGCCACATGTGTCAAGTTTGTTTATTTGGAACTGTATAAAAAGGAGGATTTTTTCGATAAAAATGACATTAATTTGTGCGAATTTGTGCCGAAAATAAATGATTTAGGGTGTAATGTTCATGTTGGTAAAAAGAAAGAGGCATTTTAAGTTATTTTTGTGCTAGAATACTGTGCTTAAAAATGGGGTTAAAAAAACATTAAAAGTGCTCTATCTCGGTTTTTCCTCCTGAACACGAATCTGGAAAAAAAATGCGGTGGTCTCATACCGTTTCCGAGATAGAGCACTTTCAACTTTTTTTTAACCTCATTTTTAATAACAGTTTTCTCGCACAAAAATCCACCCTTTTTTACCAACATAAACCCTGAATCAATTATTTTCTGCACAAATTCGCACAAAATAATGTCATTTTTATCGAAAAAATCCTCCCTTTTATACAATTCCAAATAAACAAACTTGACACATGTGACAGATGAAATTTAGTAACTTTCCCTTATTTTTCATGTTGGTAATAAATGAATTACCGCCAACTTTTCGAATTCAAATATGAGTAATAGTTTCTCCTTCATTTATGTTTGCAATTGTTTTTGAGCACCATAATTCATCATGATTCATTTATTACCAACATGAAAAAAAAAGGGTAAGTTACTAAATTTCATCTGCCACATGTGTCAAGTTTGCGAACTTATAAAAACGGGTTAAAAAAAACATTATGGTAAAAAGAAAGAGCATTTTAAGTTATTTTTGTGCGAGAAAACTGTGCTTAAAAAGGGGTTAAAAAAACATTAAAAGTGCTCTATCTCGGTTTTTTCCTCCTGAACACGAATCTGGAAAAAAAAGCGGTGGTCTCATACCGTTTCCGAGATAGAGCACTTTTAACTTTTTTTTAACCTCATTTTCAAGAACAGTTTTCTCGCACAAAAATCCACCCTCCTTTTTACCAGCATAAACAATACACTCTGAATCACTTATTTTCGGCATAAATTCGCACAAAATAATGTCATTTTTATCGAAAAAATCCTCTTTTATACAATTCCAAATAAACAAACTTGAAACATGTGACAGATGAAATTTAGTAACTTTCCCTTATTTTTCATGTTGGTAATAAATGAATCACCGCCAACTTTTCGAATTCAAATATGAGTAATAGTTTCTCCTTCATTTATGTTTGCAATTGTTTTTGAGCACCATAATTCATCATGATTCATTTATTACCAACATGAAAAAAAAAGGGTAAGTTACTAAATTTCATCTGCCACATGTGTCAAGTTTGTTTATTTGGAACTGTATAAAAAGGAGGATTTTTTCGATAAAAATGACATTATTTTGTGCGAATTTGTGCCGAAAATAAATGATTTAGGGTGTAATGTTTATGTTGGTAAAAAGAAAGAGGCATTTTAAGTTATTTTTGTGCGAGAAAACTGTGCTTAAAAATGGGGTTAAAAAAACATTAAAAGTGCTCTATCTCGGTTTTTCCTCCTGAACACGAATCTGGAAAAAAAAATGCGGTGGTCTCATACCGTTTCCGAGATAGAGCACTTTTAACTTTTTTTTAACCTCATTTTCAAGAACAGTTTTCTCGCACAAAATCCACCCTCCTTTTTACCAGCATAAACAATACATCTGAATCATTATTTTCGGCATAAATTCGCACAAAATAATGTTTTTATCGAAAATCCTCTTTTATACATTCCCAATAAACAAACTTGAACATGTGACAGATGAAATTTAGTAACTTTCATCTGCCAATGTGTCTTGGTAATAAAGAATCACCCCAACTTTTGAATTCAAATATGATAATAGTTTCTCCTTCATTTATGTTTGCAATTGTTTTTGGCACCATAATTCATCATGATTCATTTATTACCAACATGAAAAAAAAGGGTAAGTTACTAAATTTCATCTGCCACATGTGTCAAGTTTGTTTATTTGGAACTGTATAAAAAGGAGGATTTTTTCGATGAAAATGACATTAATTTGTGCGAATTTGTGCCGAAAATAAATGATTTAGGGTGTAATGTTCATGTTGGTAAAAAGAAAGAGGCATTTTAAGTTATTTTTGTGCTAGAATACTGTGCTTAAAAATGGGGTTAAAAAAACATTAAAAGTGCTCTATCTCGGTTTTTCCTCCTGAACACGAATCTGGAAAAAAAATGCGGTGGTCTCATACCGTTTCCGAGATAGAGCACTTTTAACTTTTTTTTAACCTCATTTTTAATAACAGTTTTCTCGCACAAAAATCCACCCTTTTTTACCAACATAAACCCTGAATCAATTATTTTCTGCACAAAATTCGCACAAAATAATGTCATTTTTATCGAAAAAAACCTCCCTTTTATACAATTCCAAATAAACAAATTTGACACATGTGACAGATGAAATTTAGTAACTTTCCCTTATTTTTCATGTTGGTAATAAATGAATTACCGCCAACTTTTAGAATTCAAATATGAGTAATAGTTTCTCCTTCATTTATGTTTGCAATTATTAATGGGCACCATGAAAAAAGGGAGAGTTACTAAATTTCATCTACCACATGTGTCAAGTTTGTTTATTTGGAACTGTATGAAGGAGGATTTTTTCGATAAAAATGCATTATTTTGTGCGAATTTGTGCCGAAAATAAGTTATTTAGGGTGTAATGTTTATGCTGGTAAAAAGAAGGAGGCATTTTGAGTGATGTTTGTGCGAGAAAACTGGCTTAGAAATGAACAAAAAAAAAGTGCTCTAACTCGAAAACGGTATGAGACTGCCGCATTTTTCTGTGGATTCGTGTTCAGGAGGCAAAAACACGTAAGAAAAGTTTTTTACCTATATTCAGAGAGCTTGTGTACGTTAACTTTATATTTACCACTATTTTTTTTTTAAATACACCTACAATTTTTTTGTCACCATTGAAAGAAAATGTAATTTTTGGATGAGTTTTTCGAGCATTCCCTATACCTAACTCCAACCTCTGTCGAGTTATTCATAAAAATCAAGAAATGCCCTACTTCATTCATTGCTTTTTCAAGTATACCATGGAAACAAAAGGCAATTGTAATAATTCAATCAAAAATATGGATTCCTATTCAATTACACAAGCCAAATTATTAACGAACAAGAACAATGTTGACCAAACTCACACGGCGGATTTTTCCGATCGAATAATTTAACGTCGCCGCACAAACAAATCTAAACGGAAAATTGTCCAACGCCGTCGCACGAGTAGGCTGGCATATGCAGTATATTTTTCATCTTTAAATCAAATCACATCAGTTTAACTGTGTTATGAACAGGGCGCAATGCAATGCGAGTATAAAATTTCTGCCACTACAGAGTATGGTCACTGCCAATTCTAGAATCTCAAAAACGAATATTTACGATCACTACCAATTTCTAGTACGTATAGGTATGTGAATAAATATGGATCCACCAAATAAATTATCTTTGTTTACACACGCTTTATAAGCTTCACTGATGACAATACAATAATTTGTAGTTTTTTTATTTATTTATATTTATAGTAGTAATACATCCAACAGAGAAAAGAGTCCAATTATAGGAGTATATAACGTAAAATTTGTGGAACACAGTATACTTATTCTAGGTTTATATGTTAACAATAACTGATAAGTAACAATGCTTCCTGAAATTACATTTCAATTCGAGATGAGCCTATATAAAATGACCCCTATCACCAAGATCGTTAGAAAAAAGGCTAATTCACAAGATTTGATGAATTCACTGGTACGGTCGTAGTCATAGACAAATTAAAAATAAAGAGACTGTTTGAAACATTGGCGATCTTGACCACCAAGTTTTTGGTACGGCCAGTCGCGCATGGAGGCGCTGCCCGCAATCAACAGACGACTGACATGATAATTTTCCAATTTTGACATTTGTCAGAAAATGACAAACCACGTAATAATTTCAGAATAATTCTAATGTTAATTGTCATCGAAAAATTAATTATAGAAATTATACTATGTACTTGAATTATGAACCCAACGTCGAAAATGGAATGTTTTGTTATTCGAGTTGACGCTGAAATTCCTCGAAATATTCTTTCACAAGGTAAAATATAAGCTGCTTTTCACAAACTGATACTTATTTCCATCCATCAGTCGCAGAAATTTTTGCACAAACTGATACTTATTTCCGTCCATCAGTTTCCATTTCCTATCACCATTTGAGGAAATACGAAGATTATCATCAAACTGGAGTATTTGTTAAGTATACCTACTTGTTCTCCTTTGTGCTAATAAATGAACAAAATTATTGAAGGTTTGTTGTGTTTCTATAGTGTTCAATTTATTATTCTTGTTTTATAAGATCTTTAATTTTGTTCTTGATATTATGAAATAGAGATTTAATTTGAAACTTTATTTTAACCATGAACGAACTAACAGATTCTACGAATCGATTACTGTGTATATTTCATTAGTGATCGGTTTGCCATTCCTGTATTTCATATGATACAACCATTCATATGGAATACAAGAATGGAAAATCGATCACTCATAAATTATATACCATATCAATCATATAAAAGTAACACATTTGAAAAACCCGCCTTATCTCAATCAGTTTTACCAACTGTATTTAGTTCGGCCAGTTGCGAGATATGTCCCCACTGTCTAAACGTGGTGCCAACTTTTACTACAGGTTTGACCACTCTCTTTATTTTTAGTTTCTCTATGGTCGTAGTACTCTCACCAAAAGTTATGTACAAAAGATTATAGGTTGAGGTATGGAGAGACTGGAGAGCCACCCTACAATCTACTTTCAACGAAAGTTAGTAAACACTTCTCATGTGGATGAATTAATAGATGAGTTTTCTCCCGTAGTTGGAAAGTTTGGAAACACGCTTTTCTAGCAAATAAAATTATAGTTTAAAAAATCTATAAAAACACGCTTTTGTAGCAGTATTCACTAAAAATTCGAAAATAATAAAAATCAAGGCACTGACCAAAAAATAACTTTTTTTTTAGAAAGCGTGGTGTGCTCTCTACTTACTTTTGATAATGACTCTACTAATCCAATATATATGATTGAAAATAATATAAAATATGCAATTGTTTAAAATATGTAATACAATGTCACAGAAAATGGACTAAAAATGGCTTCGATTTGAACGTTTATGTTTGATATGATCACAAAACGCTGTAGTAGAATGACAGATGAGTGCAATAAACATTTTATTGCACTAGAGTGCAATAAAGAACCACTTTTTTCACTAAATGTAGATCAATTAAGTTTTGTTTTTTGCATGAACGTAGAAAAAATCAATACTATGACATTATATTTTTAGTAGATTTATACGTTATATTTTATTAGCCTGTTAGAAATCTGAATCATTTTTTTTATGTTCACAATTATTATTCATAAATATGTGCATTCCAAAACACAGTTCAATTCAAAACAGCAAGACCCTCGCGCTCTCGCTTATTTGAATCACGAGCGCTCGCTTGTGGCGTTGCCACGATTCTCAGCCTTCCCCCTCTTGCATTTCTCATACGCAATAATTTAGAAACTTCTTATGGCAATAACTAAATAACTGTATGGATATGCGGGTTTAGTTTCTTCTATAAAATGTATTACTTACCTTTTAATAATATACTAGTTTTTCAGAAAGATCTGAATGGAGGGTTTTCAGTTATGCCTTAAAATGTGGTGTCCGCGGTAGCTCACTATAGGGATTACGTGTTGAACGTTGCAACTTTGAAGCCTTATATCTCGCTTTCGGTATGGTAAATCATTTTAAAATTTTAATATGATACAGTTGATAATGTTATCTAAAAGTGGTATGAATATAAACACAATCTGATTGGAAGTGGATTTCGCGACAACTACCTTAAGCAATTCTTTACCATGCCACGGCGCTAAAAATAAACAAAAATCCAAAAATTCCACAAGTGTCGGAGATATGAAAAAATGTCTTTCATAAAAGTTGTAGCTCGTTATTTTTGATACAAAAATGTTCTTATAAATTTTGAATTTTTTTATTTTTAGAGCATTGGCATGTAGACCAGTAGAGATAGACATGATTTTTACAAAATTTTATAATTACAAAAGTTGTAATACTCCAATAGAGTGAAGAGTACGTTCAAATGATATTTAGTCTGATTTTGCAACGCTTTTTTCTGAACGGAAAATGATGAAAATCAGGATTTAATGAATTTTCACATTATTAGCGCGGAAAAATTTGCAAAAGTTCTGCAAACTTTCGAAGTTTTGAAAAATACCAATTTACATGCTCTGATAAACTTGCCAGCATTCAAACAAAATGGAAATGTTTGTTCTATCGAAAAAAAATTGTTGTTTATCTTAATTTTTCTGCAAACTCAAAAAAAAATAACTGAAGATTTGCAACTTCTTGCGACGAACGAAAAATATATTTTTTCCTGAAATTGTTTTTTTTTATTACAATAGGTATCGGAATTATTACAAAAGTTTCAAATAATGGTTGCAAATGGAGATGTTTTCATTAATTTGCAACCTCGTCTACAACACGGAAATGAGTGTAAAATCAAAACAAAAATATTTTCATATTTGAACGCAACCAAAAAAAGGAAAAGTTCTGCAAATCGGGCAGACAACCCATTTTACCAACTGGTGGCAGTATAATAATTTGCAAACTTTGTTACAACGCGGAACATTAGGAATTGAAAAAATATTTATTTTTGTAACACTTCTGTTACCTGAACAATAAAAAAAATTATTCACCTAATAAATGACTTCCATTGTGTTACCAAATTAACTTCAACGGTAGGTGAAAAAATTCAATGTTGAAAGCTAATGTTTTCGATATGAATTCATATCATGTTACAATTAGGAATTTGCATAAAAAAAATCTCTTAGTACGCTTGATGGAGGATCGAGAATATCTCAACATCTTGTCATAATTTTCTTGATTCATTAAGGAATGGAAGAAATATTGAGATTTAAAAAATACTCTGACGTCATACATCAGTACGATTAACCTTTCATTTTCCCCTGTTCATTTTAAATTTTTTTATAAATTAAGAAAATGATTCTAATGTGTCGGATACATTTCAGTCCTCCATTCAGATTCACTGGATGGCAAAATAAGCAATCTCATGATTTCTTTAAATAACTTGACAGAGGTTGAAGTTAGTTATAGGAAATGCTTGATCAACTCACCCTGGAATTAAATTTTCTTCCGAATGGTGTCAAAAAAAAGTAGGTGTCATTCAAAAACATACAATTTAAGAACGTGACAATTGAAAATCGCCTGCATCAGGAGTTATCCTGGATTTCCAGCTAACTGCTCCACAAATTTGGTTTCCTAATTTTGAATGGTTGGCGAGATACATATTTTTTTGTGAAGTACTACGGCGGTAATTGTTTTCAGGAAACCACAACTTTGAGAAAAACGACGGAGAGGTCCCGATACTATATTGCGGGATGTGAATCTAAATAGCAACAGAAATAACTTGCAAGTTTTATTAGGAAAACTGAAGGACAAAACTGTCATGCTAGATGAGTCGGGAATTCATTATTAGTTGTCAAAATTGTGACAAAGACAAAAACGTCCATTTTCTTAAAGGTTCGACAAATAATTGGCCCATGTTACCTATACCGAAAGGAGAATAAGTCAAGTGTAGCGGACCATATGATCGAATCTTAGATTGCTTCAAGCCCCAATAGGAAAATTAGATTGCCTGGAGAGTATAAATCCACAAAAACCATAATAAAATTTTACTTGATGAGGTAATGGGCTTTGTTTACCTTAATCCCCATAGAACCATCAAGATCCCATTAGCGATTCGAGGAAGTATAAAATAACCCAATTAGAAACACCAAGTATATATTGTAAGAGAATGTTACAATGTATTCAGTGAAGTTCATCTACTGATGATGATAACTAGAATTAGAAGGACAATTGAAGCATTTAAAAAAATGCAGGTTTCTATTTAAAATCAGAAAGTTTATACCGACTTTTGGTACACCCTGTATAGCTGTAGAACTGAAAATATTCTAGGTAGAACGGACGTGGTCGATCATGACAGCATACCAAATTTCAAGTTTCTTATCCAACTACGAGTTGAAAAACGACCTAAGCAAATCACCCTGTATATGTATAATTTGTCAAAAGGGTTCACTATCAGGTTTCCTTCCATCCAACTCGAGAGCATGTATGTGTGAACATGAGGGGCAACTTAACAATGAGTTTTTTATTCATTTAATTGATAATATCGTCTTTTGAAACGGAAAATTGTTATAACGAAGGGTTCTATCGTAGGGAAGAGGGTAGATTGATTTCAGAGTAAAAAATTGTAAAATTCGAATAGTAATAGAGGACACGCATGATTTTATTTCTTCTTTGCATCAGTTTGGTCCTTAAAATTTTGTCGAAATTTTCCAATTCGGTGCTCTCCAATGAGCCTTTTTCCTGAGAATAGTGTGGCAAATTTATCACGAGAAGCAGCACTTGTGGTAGGGACAAACATCAAACCTCCATTTAAGATAGTGCTATTTAAGTGATACAGTTGAATTATTTAAAATAATCAAGTGAATAAAGAAAAGCATTTGAATAACCACAATGCCAACAAAACATTGTAGTTTTGCGAAATGTTCTTCGGATAATCGATATCCAGGGGAAAACGTGTTTTTTATACCATTCGTGAAACCTCACATTGATGAGGTTAGATGTAATAAATGGATCCATGCCTCGAAGAGAATGGATTTATTAAAAGAAAAAAATTTATAAATATTCATATGTTTGCTCTCAACATTTTATTGGTAGTCCAACTGAAGAGAATCCTGATCCAGTTTCTGCAACGATTAGTAAGGTAGGTTAGGTAAATGTTAAGAGGTCGTGCTCATGTTCCCTGAAAATAGCTGTTTGACTTTTCTTACGTGTTTTTGCCTCCTGAGCACGAATCCGAAAGAAAAACGCAGCGGTCTTATACCGTTTTCGAGATAAATTGACTTTCTCCTTCTTCAAGAGGTCATTTTTAGGCACCGAAATATCACAAACAATGCATCCTTCTTTTCACCATCTTAAACTACAAACACCAAATCACTCATTTGTAATAGCCGGTTTTATCGAAAAAATCCTCCATCTTCAACAGTAACAAATAACCTAATTTCTCACATCTGACAGTTGCTGAACAGAGAATGAAATTCACTTTCGAACAAGGTGCCACACTATCCCCTTTCTCATTTTAATTTTTTAGGGGGTGCTCATAATTCAGAGGGGGTGCAAGAAGGGGGTAATACTTTCAAACTGTAAATTGTCAAATTGACAAAAAAAATCGACCTGTTTCAGGTTTTTTTAAATAAATACATAATAACGCTAAAAATAAATTTATTCTATATCTATGGACCGCACTGTATATGTAGAGATTGATAGCGTCACATAAAAATCAGTGTTAAATCAAATAAGGCCATAGCTCAATGATTTTCTCGAAGGAACTGTACATTAAATCGACATGACCAGACCTGTTGTAACTTTGTGGGTAGTCAAATTATCCCGTGAATGGTGGTTATTTTGAACATTTAATTTAATTGTAAAATAAATTGGAAAACACTTCCCAAACATTATGTGACATTATTTCCTTCATTAAAGTATCAGAATTTTACATTTTCAAAATAAATTTTCTCAGTTATGATTGCACCAAATTTGAAAAACTTAATCGTAGGGTGTCCATACAAGATGATTATTTGGTGGGGCATTCACTTTTCGAATTCAATCATGAACAGCAATTTCCATTTCATTTGAATTCTAACTTTTCACCTTTAACAAATGAAATTTAGTAAATATGAAAAGTTAGGTTAGGTGTAAATGTTGAAGGAGTATTTTTTCGACAAAAACCTGTCGTAACCCCTGACGTCCTACAAAATGTTGTACGAGAATTCCAAGATCGACTTGCTTATTGTCAAGAATTTCTTCCGTTATCCTAACTTTTAAATCTGCAATATTGTCTGGTCTATTGAAATATACTCTCGATTTTAAATAACCCCATGAGAAGTAATCGAGAGGAGTCAAAGCGGGGGATCTAGGCGGCCATTCAATCGTTCCACGTCTTCCAATCCACCTATTGGAAAAAACTTCGTTCAAATAATCTCTAACAATAAGTTTGTAATGCGGTGGAGCTCTGTCTTGTTGGTACCAAATTGATCTATACAGTGCTAGTCAAAACTCCCCTCCCCCCCTCGTATCTTTTGAACGGGTATACTTATAATAATGAAATTTGGAGGATGGAAATAAATGGATGTAGGCTTCTCAACTGGTCATAACAGGTGACGCAATAGTTATAAATGACGTCACAAGGCCACTGTGACCAATAATTTTAAATAGGACCCTATGGCAAGTGACAGCTCGTTTGAAAGGTATTGAAAATACCTGTTCAGTCATACCAATTTTGTTTGGGTTTCGGCTGATTTTGATTGATAAATTGAAGAAATACGAAAATTATAGTTTCGCATTTAATTAATAAAGATTTAAGAACCAGTTCTTATAATAAGTGTTCAAAATGTGCTCCATCTACTTCCTGGCAGTGATGCATCCTATTGCTAAACTCTTGTCGTACTCGTCCCAGTGTGTCAGCGGAAATTGCCCTACATTCTTCAACAATTCGTTGTTTCAGAATGGCAATACTGTCAGGTGCTGTAGCGTAAACCTTAGATTCCAAGTACCCCCATAGAAAAAAAATCTAATGGTGTAAGGTCCGGTGACCGAGCTGGCCATTCGATCGAACCTCGTCGTCCAATCCATCTACCACGATATTCTTCATCTAGGTAACGTCTTACTGCACCGTAATAGTGTGCAGGAGCACCATCTTGTTGAAACGTTATTTCCAAGTTGTCGAATTCATCTGGATTATCTTCTAGAATTTCAAGAATTAACGCCTCAATATCATTTTGTAACATCTCCAGATATAATTCACCGGTTAAGTTAGCATTGAGAAAAAGAGGCCCAACTATGTGGTTTCCCAAAATACCTGCCCAAACATTTACTTTTTCTGGAAATTGAGTATGTTTTTCACGAAAGATGTGAGGATTTGTGTCACTCCAATACCTCACATTTTGAGTGTTAATATTTCCATTGAGAAAGAAAGTACTTTCGTCACTAAAACAAATTGTCTGTATGTAGCCTGGTTGTTGGTTCATTTTATTGGACATAGTTTCACAGAATTCTAGTCTTCGGTCGGGGTCATCATCTGAAAGTTGGTGCACCATTTTTAATTTGTATGGATGAAATTTGTTTTTAGCCAACACCCTATGTACTGTCCTTTGACTGACTTCACAGATAGACGCAACTTGGGCTGTGGAAGAAGTAGGGTTTACTACCATTTCTCCAATTATGTAAATTTTTTTGTCATCACTAATTGACTAATTGTTGGTCGACCAGATCGTTTGGCATCTTGAACACTACCTGATGCTTCAAACTTCCGAAAGAAGCTCCCTCAAATAAACCCTCGATATAGGGCGATCGGGGTACCTCTCATTAAACAGTCGTTCCGCTGCATGGAAATTGTTTCTACATTCACCAATTATTAAGATAGCTGCTACTTTGTCGGCTCAGTACGTACCATTTTGCCTATGTAAACACTTAAACGTCTCGTTAAACAATAAGCTTAGGTAAATTTTCAAGGTATAACACTTTTGACAAGTAGAGAATTCAAAAACGTCAACCTTTTGACAATTAACCAGAGGCGTACTTTAAATCTTTATTAATTAAATGCGAAACTATAATTTTCGTATTTCTTCATTTATCAATCAAAATCAGCCGAAACCAAACAAAATTGGTATGACTGAATAGGTATTTTCAATACCTTTCAAACGAGCTGTCACTTGCCATAGGGTCCCATTTAAAATTATTGGTCACAGTGGCCTTGTGACGTCATTTATGACCAGTTGAGAAGCCTACATCCGTTTATTTCCACCCTCCAAATTTCATTATTATAAGTATACCCGTTCAAAAGATACGAGGGGGGGAGGGGACTTTTGACTAGCACTGTATATTGCATTAGGATCATCAACATCAGGAAAAAGTATTTTTAATAAAAGTTCATAATAAAATCTAGATAAACCTCATCATTAACTGTGCCTTCAAAAATATAAGGGCCAGTAATTTTGTTGTTGATGATACCATCCTAAACGTTAACTTTTTTAGGATATTGTGTATGAGCCTCACACATCAACTGAGGATTTTCTCTACTCCAATATCTACAGTTTTGTCTATAACCGTTCCATTTAAATGAAAAGTAGCTTCATCAGAAAAAACAATTTTGTTTATGAACTGCAAATCTGCTTCCATTCTGTCCATCATCAGTTCACAGAATTGTTGCATTCTATAAGGATCATCCTCATTTAAGTCCTGAACCAACTGAACTTTATGAGGATGGTATTTTTCTTTATGTAAAGCTCTCAATATCGTTGATTTACTTACATCATTGTCGGCGGCAAGTTGTCTACTTGTCATATGCGGATTTTCCTCAATCGCAACATGTAACTTTCAAAATGTCTATTCTTTGAGTTTTGGATAAATGAGCCATAGTTAAATCAAATACACACACACAAATATTTTTAAATTCACTGACGTGTGTCAGCAACTTATGAATACCAAAATAACAGTAGTCTACTAGATTGACATAACATTATTTATGTGGGTTTTGCGAATGATTTGTTGGTCTTGAACAACCATAAGAAAATACCTGATTATTTCTTATGGGGTTATTTAAAATCAAAAGTATATTTCAAGAGACCAGACAATATTGCAGATTTAAAAGTACGATAACGGAAGAAATTAACAACATAATCCCTGAGGTCTTACGAGAATTCCGAGATTGACTTATTGTCAAGAAGTGAATGGTGGTCAAGAAGTGAATGGTGGTCATTTTGAACTTTCAATGTTAATTGTAAAATACATTGAAAAATACTTCCTAAACATTATGTTACATTATTTTCTTCATTCTACATAAAGTATCAAAAAAAAAAAAAATTTTTAAAAGGGCGAGTAGTTTGCGTCAACACATGTTCACCTCCTACGAGAGATGAAGATGGGTTGCGGAAACTTAGGTGGCTACCTCCAAGTGGTATCGCTGGAAAACGGGATTGACAAGGAAAATCCAGTGGGAATGACCAGAAATGGTCAAAACCTGCGGATCTCTAAGTCAATCTCAAACCAAATGCCACCACAACATGGCAATCCAAGGCGTTAAGCGACCCGTGCCGAGGATGGATGATACCTGAGCCAGTCGGTATCACAACGGAGCGTCTGGGTTACATGGCGACCTCCCAGAGTAATCTGCCTTACACCTGCGCAGGGCACCGCAGGTGTGGACGACCCTTTCCCTACACTCGTGGAACGAAATGGAAACCACACAGAAAAACAACCCTGGGAACTTCCAGTTGAAGAAAACCCAACACCGATAGCGGGTATGGAAGTCGAGGAGATTCCAGTTGAATCACACTTGGCACCAGAAACCTAAACCCAATCGAGGAGGGATCAGCAGATGGTCGAACACCTACTGAGAAACTCCCGGAAACAGAGTGGATTAAAACCATTTGGTAAAATGGAAACCAAAATATTCTTCAGCTCATCAAAACCAGGACATGGGATAGATACTGAAGAATGGCGTCATCAAGAGACAAGAGGAGGCCTTGGTCTAACTCTTGTCTTTCAATCTTGCTGTAGACGCCTAAGTAGTAGGCGACACAGAATCTGGAGAGATCAGCCCGGAAACAGGCATGAATCCGAAGAACCTTATCAACAGGCTTCTAAACCTAATTAAAGGCACAAACCTGTTTGAATGAGGAACCAATGACGACAGAGTGATACAATAGACCCCAGCTGGTCGCACTGTCAAGGGAAGCTAAGTGCCAACCCTGTCTCTGGCTCGTCAGCTTCCAACCAACCAACCAACCATCAAAATTTTACATTTTCTCAGTTACGATTGCACCAAATTTAAAAAACTCAATATTGCTGTACAGAGAATAAAAATCCCTTTCGAACAAGGTGCCACACGACCCCCCTTCTCATTGAACTTTTTTGCAGGGGTGCTCATAATTCAGAGGGGGTGCAAGAAGGGGGTTTCATACTGTAAATTGTCAAATTGGCAATAGAAATCGACCTGTTTCAGGTTTTTTTGAACAAATACATAATAAGCTAAAAGTGAATTTATTCCATACCTATGGTTCGCACTGTATAAAAATGAATTGCTGTTCGTTAGTCTCCCTGAAACTAAAAAACAGCTTGACCGATTAAAATGATTTTTTGTTTTGTTTGCTCTAATACAGGGTGGTTTGAAATAAAATGGGTTATCCGAAAGAACACCTGAAAAATATAAAAAGGGACCCATCGTCTAATTGACGTGCTATCGTCTAACTGACGTGCTATACAGAACTGTCATTTCTTCCGTGGGGTTGTGTAAAAAATCGTTTTTAAACTTTGTGGATTTCAAGAAAAGTCTTGGTTAAAGTGAATTCAGGTACCCTTTTCGAAGGATTGTCATTTATTTTGTCATCTATTTACCTATATTGACTTTGTAGGTAACCACATTTTTTTAGTTTGAGGTTACAGTGAAAACAATGCTGACAGGTCGTTGAAGTCAATCAAATGTGCGACTACCTCTCGTGGAAACCCCAGCGAGTGACAGATAATGATAATAGATAGTTGCATTGGTATGTCCGAATCGCATTCCAGAGTGACTGAAAAGTTCCAAGTGGATCGATTTAGAATGCAACGAGTTCGTGCATGGGAAACGGGAATAACGGGATAAGGGGAAAACGGGATCACAGGATAACGGGACAACGAAATAACGGGATCACATATGAACGGGGAAACGGGATAATGGGAAAAATTCGACGACTCTTAGTGTGGATTCATGCAGCACAAAATAACAATTATCAAATAAGAAATAACAATTATCAATTAACAAGAATTAAAATGTAGCATCCATGCACTCAAAATAACAATTAAGAAATAAAAAGTAAGCATGCGCACAAGACGGAGATCCGCGGCATTTAAATTAGGTAATCCTACTTTTTCGAAATTACATGTCCCCTCGATAATAAGAAACAAGTGAAAATTCAAAATGTCTAATAAACAATATGAAACAAAAACAATACCTCAAATATTAGAAAGAGTGAGGTTATTTTCATCATCGGTTTGACCAATCCGCGGTCATCTGCGTACTAGTTGCGCACTAGGAGAAAATTTCGTTAAAATAATGTAAAAAGATCAAAGTTGGCCAACTTCTACATGTTATTTCATAAAAGATAATTGTTATTTGTCTGCATGAACATAGTAATTGAAAACTATGGAGTTCAACTTATATTGCTAAATGTTATTTCTTATTTGTTATTTGATAATTGTTATTTTGTGCTGCATGAATCCACACTTATATGCTTAATTTTGTGTTCCTCTACTTTGTTATGATCTTTACATCGAAAAAATCCGAGTGGAAGACTTTTTCAGTAGGGCCCGGCCTCAGGGTTGACCAAATAAACAAATTAAAAAACTCGCGGGAGCGGCTAAGTTGAAAAATCGAAAACTGCACTTGGGTTCAATCTTAAGCTTCCAAATTTTTCATGGAGCTTCTTCAGGGGCCATAAAACATAATTTCCTGAGGGAAGACTTTTTGGCCAACTTTGCACCCCTTCCCACCCCTTTGAACTTCCTCTATTTTCTCTGTTTATTCCTAGTAATCTTTTTCGTTCGAAAATTTTTCTCATCAATAATTCAGTGTTTAATAAACTTACCTCAACTAGTAGTTAATGATAACAGGAATAAATTTCAACCCCTATATAAGGGCTGTTCATCCCCGCCGGCTCAAATAATCTATTTGAGCGAGGAAGAGCACATAAATGAATACAGGGAGATGAATGAATGCCACGGTTTATAAATAAATAAAGTTATAAACAATTCTTACCAAAAAATAAATAAAGTTTTTTATTTATTTATTGTACACAAAATGATACAGTGATACAGAATAAGAAAAAAAATATATACCAAGTATGATACAAAGATAAATTAGGTTAATAACTTATCAATAAAGAATAATAAAACAAACAAGTATGAATGAAAACAAACAATATATAAGGGACAGGGTATAGATTGTGTACAGAAAGCACCTAAGTGACTTAACACTTGTGGTGCTAGTATTTTGATAAATTTGAAGTAATTTGCGAAGATGAATTTTTTTGAATGTTAATTATAACATTACAGTTGTTACAGAAAGTAAAAATTAAATAGTGGTTTTATATCATGTTAGTGTAACTATTGATGTTCTAGTATTTTGATAAATTTGAAGTAATTTGCGAAGATGAATTTTTTTGATTCTCTCGAGAAGGTTTTATGATTTTTAATATGTTTTACCTCTAGGGGTAGGATATTACAAGTTTTGGGTAACGTATAAGTTAAGAAACGGTGACAAACATTTTTGTTGAATTTTGGAGTGGGTAAACAATTAACGAGCCTAACGCCAAAGAATTCATTTGGTGGCATTCATTCATCTCCTTAAGTTCATTTATGTGCTCTTCCTCGCTCAAATAGATTATTTGAGCCGGCGGGGGCGAACAGCCTCTATACCGGGTGACACAGGATATCGGGCCACCACTGTAACTTCTGCATTTGTAAACGGATTTTTCTGAAATTCGGTACAGTTATGAAAGCAACCATTTCGGATTTGATCACATTACAATCCAATATGGCGGACTTCCGGTTTTTCTGCAAATGCCAGCAACTTTGTTTTTTCAAATTGAACATCCTGTATATTTTTACATATTCAAGTTCAACAGGTCAAAACAAGTTCAAAACCTATGTCAAATGTAATTTTTTTGAAACAATTGAAATTAAAATTGGTTTTTTATTTCAACTCGGCCCACAATGAGTCGCACATAACAGAGAAACATAATTTTTTCTGAAAAATTATTTTTTGTGTCATTTATTGATGAATTAATTCAGTCATCACATTTTGATCAAAAAAAATATTTTTTTCAAATGAAACCTCTATGGGCCACCTACCTGTCTCTCCAGAACATTCAATAAGGAAAAAAATTACATATCATTTTTGTATTTCGGTGCAGTACGAATAATTTTTCAACTTAGTAAGCTGTGAAAAACAACATTTCTGAATCTTGTCAACTAATTGTGTTTCGCTGTCATCTTTCATCTCAACTCTCGAAAATTAGTTAACTTCCGGGAATTAGTTTAGTAGAAATGTAAAATCAAAATTATAGGTTCACAAGAAGTAAACAGGTTGATATGTTATTAATTTACGGAGAATGTCTTGAAAACATTGTCGCCGCTTGTCAGTTATACGCTGAACGATACCACACAGAAGACACCCACAAAGAACCTTTTTCAAAAATGTGGAGAGAAGATTCCGAAAAGAACCCAACAATGGGGAAGATGATCGTAAGTGAGGAGGCAGAAATGAATGTTTTGCTTATGTCGATTTTGATCCAACCGCTTCGACGCGGGAATTGGAATACCAATGCAATGTCAGTCGATAAAACGCTAGAAGAATTTAAAAAAAACACCATTATCGTGCTTATGAGTATAACTTACACAATTAGTTGACAAGATTCAGAAATGTTGTTTTCCACAGCTTACTAAGTTGAAAAATTATTCGAACTGCCAGAAAACACATGAACTAGTTGTAGATTTTTGAATTTATACAATTTGTTACTGCACCGAAACACAAAAATGATATGTAATTTTTTTCCTTGATGAATGTTCTAGAGAGACAGGTAGGTGGCCAACAGGAGTTTCATTTGAAAAAAAATATTTTTTTATCAAAATGTGATATGACTGAATTGATTAACCAGTAAGTGACACAAAAAATAATTTTTCAGAAAAAAATAAGTTTTTCTGTTATTTGCGACTCATTGTAAATAGCTTCGACCAAATTTTCAAACGCAAAAGATTACCAGGAATAAACAGAGAAAATAGAGGAATTTCAAAGAGGTGGGAAAGAAAAGTTGTCCAAAAAGTCTTTCCTTTGGAAATTAGGTCTTATGGCCACTGAAGAAGCTCAATGCAAAATTTGAAAGCTTAAGATTGAACCCAAGTGCAGTTTTACCGATTTTTCAACTTAGCCGCACCCTCGAGTTTTTCAATTTATTTATTTGGTCCACCCTGAGGCCGGGCCCTACTGAAAAAGGCTTCCACTCGGATTTTTCCAATGTAAAGATCATAACAAAGTAAAGGAACACATAATCAAGCATATAAGAGTCGTCAAATTTTCGCCATAATCGATTTTGGGGCCCAAAATTTTCCAAAATAGTTTTCGAGTAGTACGCCTCAACCAATTCGTCTTCCGCTTTGTCAGATGATTACTAGCACTTTCTAAACAAAATTATTATAACGGAAGACATATACAGAAATCGTCGAAAAAGTCGAGAGACATTTTCCCTTCGTAATGGAGTGGGCCCTACCCGATTTCAAAAATATTTGGAATTTGGGGTTTTCAAGGGATGGACTTTCACCTCACTGAACTGAAGTCGTATAGATTCTCATCGCGGTTAGACCCGCGGCTCTTTAACTACTAGATGAAACAACACCAAGAAAAACATAGAAAAAACGATATTCTTTGCTGACGAGAGTTTTTAGGAAACAAATTGAGGGAGTATAGAAATTTGGACAAGACAGCGTCTGTCGGGTCAGCTAGTATTAGTCTAAGAGCCGGTGGGAGGTCAACCTTCACCGATCTGATAACTCGATGAGACATATTTTTTATCAAATATAATTTATAAACAAATATGCCTTTGATAACTTGCCTATCGAAAAGTGTTCATAGCTATTTTTAATTGAATTAATTTTAATCAATTTCTTTCATCACCTTCACTCTTTTGATAACCGAATGAGTTTCATCTCAACTGATAGTTTTAACACTCAGAATATGCCTAGGTAGGCTTGCCTACTATTTCATGCAATGGCTACCTGGCAAGCAGATGTGAACAGGTAAAGTCAATATAGGTAACTACCCGATCTGTTAACCAATCGAAATTGATATCATAGGTAAGATAATTTATTACAAAACCAATCGTATAGGCGCCTGCAAAAATCGTACATAAAATATTATTGCCAGCTTAAAGTCTTAGAATTCTAGCTATTTGATAGGTGCGAAAGTAGACATCCGAGGTCGTGGATAGACAGGACACAACATAGCACGCACGCTACTGACCGTTGAATGTATCGGTGCATGCTCGTGTACATGTAGTGACAGTGACAGCATTTATTTACACTCGACGTAATTTTGGACTCTAATTTATTATAACTCTGATTTCGATCACAATTTTTGTATTATTTCACACTATATATACTTACAGCTATGAAATAATCAAAAATAAATAATTTAATATATTAAAAAAAAAACTTTTTTTTTCATAAAGCTAAATTATAAAATTTAAAAATGATAAAAAAATCTATATTTTTCATTTAAAATTAGATAAAGAATAATTTATCTATTATTTAAAATCGAATAAATGCCTTAAAGCGGGAAAGAATAAGTGTTACTTTTAAAATTTTAGTATAATAAATTTAAAAAATCATCAATATAGAAAAATAAAATTTAATACATTTATGTTGTTAAAAGCGTTTATTACAAAGCATATAAAAGAGTTCAAAATTACTGTCGAGTGTAAATAAATGCTGTCACTGTCTACATGTACGAGACATGCGCACTCGGATACATTCAACGGTCAGGTAGCGTAAGCTGCTATGTTGTGTCCTGTTCTATCACGGACCTCGGACGTTCTACTTTCTCTCGCACCTATCAAATAGCTAAAATTCTAAAACTTTATAGCTTGGCAATATTTTATGTACGATTTTGCACAGCTCATACAATTGGTTTTGTAATTAAATTATCTTACCTATGATATCAATTTCGATTGGTTAACAGATCGGTGTAGTTACCTATATTGACTTACCTGTTCACATCTGTTGCCAGGTAGCCATGCGCAGAAATAAGTAGGCAAGCTACCTAGGCATATTCTGTGTGTTAAATATCAGTTGAGGTGAAACTCATTCGGTTATCAAGGAAGGTGATGAAGAAAATTGATTAAAATTAATTCAATTAAAAATAGCTATGAACACTTTTGATAGCAAGTTATCATGGGCATTTTGTTTATAAATTATATTTGATAAAAAATATGTCTCATCGAGTTATCAGATCGGTGAAGGTCGACCTCCCACGGTCTCCTCTACTATATCAAATAAATACCGACGAAGTGTAGAAAGTATATAGGAATGAACTTTAATAATTTTTGCCTCAAAATAAGCACGACCCCCTCAAAAACTCCGGAAGTACAAACACGTGTTGTGATTATTTATAACATATACTGGGCTCAATCCATTCCCAACATGAAACTTGAAGAACGCCAAATATATTTGCGAAAAAAATGGAATTTTTTATTGGCAGAATTCAATCTCAACAATACAGGCTTTTGCTACCTCGAATTGTAATCAAATTGTAATTTTTTTACTAATATAAGCGTCTCAATATTGATCGTGCCTTATTTTACATTTCAAGCACGGTTCAACTTTGTGAACGGATTCACAACAAACAAAAGATTGTCGTGAAGCAAATCATTACTGAATTGGAAGGACAACAGCTGGAGGCAGCCAAAAATGAAGTGGCCATTTTGAAATCATTGAACCACCCCAACATTATACAATATTACGACAGCTACATCCTGAAAGGGATATTTTACATAGTCATGGAATATGCAAGCCAGGGGACTCTACAGGAGTTTATTGAAAAGGAGCGTCAGAAATATCTTTCGCCACAGGTCAGTAACTATGTTAGGTATATGTACAGTGCGTTCATAAAGTGTGGAAATAGCTCGATTATCTTACGAGTTGATTTAATTTTAGTTTTCTACTTTTTTTATCAAAAATTTATCATCGATATTATTTATGGAAAGAGTACCTATTTATCAAAAAATTAAAAGCTCATGTTTTCTCTGAATTTAACCATACCACATACGTCATATGTAACATTTTATGTTACAGTATACTGAGTATAAAGGAAACATATTTCTTAATATTTATTTCATTATTTATTTTGCAATGAATACCAAAATTACTAGTAGTTTCCAAACCTCAAGTAGGCTATGAAAACATCTGAAAGCCCTATGCAACCAGCCAATAAGTTCTTAGTTACCATTGCATGTCATTATTGAATTGATTTGTTGTGTAGCATATCTATTTATAAGTCTTCAATATCTTTCTGAGAAATATTTCCCTAAAAGAAATAATTTGAGATTACGATATAGGTAACAGCGAATAGAAGTTTTGATGATCCTGATCGAGAACCAAAAAGCAAATCGACATTAAGCAATATATTGCAAAAATTTCATGAAATTGGCAATGTTGAAAATAAACCTAAGAGTGGCTGACCTACCGTTACCGATGACACTCAATTAAATGCATTAGGGGAAGGTCGGGTAGTATCGGACAGCGGGTGGTATCGGATAGTTGGTATTGTGACTACTTGGTGCGTGCTGTAGCGCTTGTCAGTCAGATGGCGTATGCATCTGAACAAGAAACCAATACCCCCCATATATTTCGAAAGAACGCTATGTCGCACAGTGGGGCCGGAATGAACAATTTTTTGCCAAAATTCTGAAACTCACGGAATTCATAAAAAATCGATGGTTATCACATAAAAAAATTAATAAAAAATACTTGGGGTGGTTTTGAGGGAGTGGAAATGGAAAATACTGAGTGAAATTATAAAAATGTGAATTTACGCATATATCAACCACAGAAACACTGGAAAAATACTGAAGAAAATATCTTCTTTGAAGTAGGGTGATTATTAGGGGGTGGAATTAGAAATAATCAAATTAAATTTGAAAACTTTGCATTTGTATAGCACTCCACCTCCAAATGGAGGTAAAAATAGTAAAAAAATAATCTCATTAATGAATTAGGGTGATTGAGAGGGGGTTGGGAAAGCACACAATAAAATCTTGGAACCTCGGGATCTCCTCGTATTTGGTCTCATAATCAACGGATGAATAGTGGTCGAAATATATTTGAGGAAGTAGTGGTAGAAATCGAAAAAAACACCAACATATATCTTCTATTGATTATAGATAGTACATTTATTTATTATAAAATATAAAACATTTCTTCACCTTCAAACATCGGAATCATTTTCACTTGAAGATTCATCGTCTTCTCTTTCTTGGGAACAACTGACATTTGGCGCTTTCAGTAAAGCGACAACGTCTTTTTCAAATGTTAGTGCTTTTCTTTTTGGCACCTTTCTTATGCTTGTAATATGAGGATCAGATGTGATAAGTGGCAAATTAAGGACATCTTCGTTGGTTTTAATTCGTGATATCTTGCAGGAATAACATTCTCTATATCTCTTGAATTCTTTATTTCGTGCCTCTTGAGCTTCCTCACTCAGTTGTCCTATTGGAAGCATGGCATATTTTATCATACTAGAGCCGTGTATCAAGAATTCATGGCCACTTGGTGGCATCGGGTACCATGGATACTTCTCTATGAAAAGTTTTGCCGTCTCTAGAGCATAAGTATTATACTTGTCGACATTGATTTTATAACCACTTGATATGGCTTGTAAAATAATTTCAAATCGTCTTATAATATCAATATCAACACCAATAATATTCGCCAAGATTTCTGAATTATAAAAAAAACGTCTTGCTGTGTTGCCGTCATTGGTGTTTCAAAAACCCGGCTTTGGTTTATATACCAATAGTCCCAACTCTGCTCTGTACCTGGCTTGAATAGTTTTTTTCGTAGTCGCTGCAACTCTCTTGTTTTCATTTCCACGAGCTTGCCACATTTTCAGCGGTAGTTTATAGGCAACATGTAATAAACATTCAAAATCTAATCCATGCATGGAGCACAGAGAGCCCGAATTCCAATCTAGAAATGTCCATTATGCTTGTACTGGATACTTTTTCAATGTCATTGAACTATTTTGATGTGAGGCCACAAATAAAGCATCTTTGCGTGGAGGTAGTTCCCGTAAGTGCATTATACACTTTCCCGTCAACCATTGTCATCAGCATTTTATAATTTACTTGTATATATGTGTTTTCAGATTTGTACGTTAATGGTCGTAATTGTTGTATTTGTAATTCTACATGTTCTCTTTCTTGTATAGATAGATCCTTCATTTCCTGTTTGAATTGAAATCTAATGGGTCTGCAGTACCTAGTAAAGAAGAACATCTTCGTTCTCCAAACAACCTATTTCCTGCTGTTTTTGAGGCTCTTCTATATCAGCCTTACAGGTACAACAGATGAAATAAAATATTTGCATCACTGCCTATGGTATCCTTGTATCACTATCCCATTTTTGTTTATATTCTGCTTGTCTAGATCCATCAAAACCCCACTTACAAATCAAAGTTAAATTTTGAAAGCACTTGGGTTTTCCAATTGGTTAAAACCTGCTGGACATCCAAAAGGCGTGACGCAGTATGATCGAGAAGAGCTTGTAATTTGACTTCTGCAAGAACGTCTGTTACCATAATGCCTCTTTTGAGGATAACATTTTTTTGCCGCTTGAATGATCTTATAAGATGGAAATCTCTTTATCATGATCCCTTATTATATGATATTGATTTCTAGTCAACGGCTTTACAAACATACAAGAGCCTCCGCGCCTGTAAGTTGTTTTCTTTGGGAGCACCATATTTTTTTTAAAGCTGTTCTATACTTCATTGCACGCGTGGGGTTGTCGCAGTGACTTCTTTACATTTCGATGCCTCCACTTGACCAACAGATCGTAAACTCATGTGCGGGCGAAAAAATAATTCTTTCAGGTGAGTACTTTGTCCTCCAAAGGTTCAGTTTTTTCACGCTTTGTCCTATCTGCAGACTCCTCGAAAGTAATTTCCGCTCTACCAACTTCTTTAGCATAATTTGTATAATCCGGAAAACTTATTGAAACATCTAACCAGTTTTTGTTTTTTGTCAAAAATCTATCATGTGTTCTGTTCGATTCTTGCCATTTTTTTTTTAATCCAGAAAAAACAATGAAATTTTCTTGTACATCTCGGGAGTACGTTCTTTGGGACACTTGGTACGTATTTTTTTTTTTTTTTTAATAACATCCAGTGTATCTTTCATTCTAAGGTAACCAGAACTTTGCATTTTTTCAAATAAGAATCTCCTCAAAAATATATCCGTAGAACCCGACCCTGAAAGTAAAAGAAAAATATATGACTGAAAATGCCCATTTTTGATTGAATGTCATCAAATGGGGCAAAATGGGCAATTTTTTTCTCTTTGCGCCACGAAAGCAAGTTACTAAGATTATTTGGAAATGAAAAATGAGAACATGTTATGCCCTAATGTCAACTAAAATCTTCATTATATGTCCACGTTAAAATGTTCAACTCTCCTTTTTTTTTCAATTGAACGTTACATAGTATTATTCAACTTAGAACACCAGATATAATTATTGAATGGTGAACTCACCTGTAGGTTAACATTCCATGCTAAAAGCAGTCGAATATTTAAATAACACTGTAAAGCAGTAGCAGCACAAAATGAAAGTATTATTGTAGTAGGCACATGTCACCACGAAAATAGACAAGTTTGGACTGGTGTGATACGTTGAGCTGTCTGAAATACATTCGACACATTTTGGTACTGTATCAGATAACTATTCAACTTTTGTTTCTGCATATTCATAGACGTCTATTGGGGAACTTTTTATTTGGAGTTTTTGCAAGAATTGAGGTGTTTGGTCCCACTGTGCGTCGTTTCATAGTTATTGCCGATTTTGTGAAAATTGTGGTGTTTGGCACTGTATATTGATCATTGTTCACGACTGAATCTCCATCCGAAGTATATCTAGAAAAAGATTAGACATTCATTTAAAACGCTATCCAATTAACGATTAATTTTAATGATAACTGTACAACCATC
>JAFIRS010006484.1:0-36557 GCA_018342105.1 Gonioctena quinquepunctata
TTTAATTTCAGAACGGTTCAAAAATCTTTCCCTTGAATTCCCCAAGAACTAGTGCGCACTCGTTTCGAATCCTAGGACTGTTTGAGAACGGTTCCGATTCGTGAAAACCGAACGACAGTGATCCAATGAATAAGGACAGCACAAGAGAGAGAGAGAGAACAAGAGATTTAAAAAAATAAATAACCCTATTGTATTGAAAAAAACGAACCAATATTTTTTTCAATCTTCATGAAAATTTAAAGGTGGAGTTAGTAAATAATGGTGCCTTATGTCAGAGATCTAATTTTTATTAAAGATTTCAGTATGGAGGGAATTTATCTGTTTTCAAAATAAAAATGATTGTCCGCAGGATGGAGGGAATATTTCAATAGAAAAGAACTCTGGAAGCTCCTTGAGCTGTACCAATTAATAGAAAAGAATAGGTTGAGAATTGCAAAGTGGCAAATAAATTAAAATTTTTCTGCACTTTAGAGGGTACAGTTGACGAAATCGCATCACAAACAAGCCCTATAGTATATTCGATGAACACTCTGCACATATCTTAATGAAGTTTACTCATTGCTGACAAACCATAAAAGACCAAAATACATTTCTCACTGCCTATTCGTTTAAGGCCTGCATCTTTTTTGGAATAATATTCCGAAGCTTCATACTGTCCATTGAGTCTATTGACAATATCTCTAGAAACCCTGAAAAGGAAAAAAAATACTGCAATATATATAATATGAGCATTTTAGGAAAATTATTGGTAAATATATTCCATCACTTAGCATTTGTAGCTATATTTTCAACATGTTGTACAGAGCACTAATATGTTCTGAGATAATACCTATACATGAATTTTGACGCACCTGAAATGTTCAATGCTGAATATAATGGTAATGTCTCGTCAACGTAACCTTCATTTTAAGTTTGTTAAAAAAGTTCGGGAATCATCAATTCACACAAGGAACTCTTCACCACTACTATCAAATAAATTACGAACTCCATAATTCATAAAATGAATGAAAAGATCAAATTAGGTTTAAGGTTATCAACAAATGATCGCTCTCCTTCTTATGGCAAATGCTTATGAGCATGCGTCAAAAAAATCCCAGAACGGTTCTTGCTCGAGGAGAGGTACTGATTTCGGACAGTTCACACAGTTCTAGGACCGTTCCAGGACGATTCTGAGAAAAACCCGAACGCGTAACAAGGCAGTCCTAGAACAGTTCAACAAAACCCGAACGCGACCAATTCTACTGCGCAAATTCCTGACAGTTCTAGAACAGTAATTGTTCGAAATCGAACAGAGCTAATGAGTTTTAAGTAATAATCAAGAACTGGCAGAAGGTAGACGATCATTATGATAATATTTTTTATGTCTGAAAACTGCACAACAGAACCATTGTCGAGATGTGTAGTTTCATGATATACAGCAGGATCATTACTTCAGAACTCAGATGCAACACACAAGAACTGAAAAAGTTGCAGTTTTCTCAACACCATCGCCCCTACCACAAATGAGTTTTCATATCGGCTAGACGGAATTCCACTGAAGATTCCAAGCGAGGTGTTAAAGCCATGAAAAGAGCCAGCTACACAATGGTTTGAATTTTTTGAGAATATTGACTTTTTCCTCAACAAATGGTATTCTTCGAACAGTCCATCACTTAAGCTAAAAGAAGGAATCAAAGAGTGATATCGCCCCTGCACAAATGAGTTAAATTTTGTATAGCAAACCCCCGAAAGCAAGCGAGGTGTTAAAGCCACCATCTAAACAATGTTATGTGTAAGCAAACGTCTAAGAATCACCCGATGGCCTAAAGATGGATACAACTGGAAACAATGACGACATAATTCAATCGAAAAGTTCCATAGGATAGAAGTTTTACTAACTGATATATGTTGAAAGACTTAAATTAACCAGCGAGAGTGAAAGAACACACACAAATGCCTACTTAAAACTATTATATCGAAGGTGATAAAAATTTGTATTGAATACTATTATAAATCAATGAATATTTGTCATTGAATTGTCATTACATTACAACTTTACTGTTTGTTATATAGCTTGTGATAAAAATTGAAAGACTACATTTTATCGCAGTGTGTTGAATCGTCTTGTTATATAACAATACAATTTTTTTCTGTTACATATATTTGATATGAAATCTTCATTGGCGTGTAGTTGTCATTATAGCTTGTAATGAAAATTGAATTGAGAAACACCACTTTATATCGTAGGCTCAATGATTATGAAAGTGAGATGCTATGAAATCTGTCACAAATACTCCTAACATAGGGATTTTTCAGCTGGAAACATAAATTTTACTAAAACCATTCAGTCAGTCCATAAACAATTCATATTACTCAATTACTATTCAATTCAAAAAAAATTAAAAAGGAGAATATATTTTCTCTGAACAATAAATGCAAATGTATTTCATGAATAAAATCGTTCATAACCAAAATGGCTGCCAATAACGACCCAATCATTACGTCTCGTCAATAGAACACACACTAGTTGTATACTAACTTGCTGATGTTGCTTAAATTTGGAAATTCTTATTATATCATTCCTCGATATTTCGGCTTGATTTTCTCATCTTCACCTTTTTCTCTTATGCCTTCTTCACGGAGCTCTTCTATTATCGATATTATCTCATTATCATGACCTGTGTTTTTTTTTTTATGTTCTGGTTCCCACGAAAAGGGATATCCTGTAATGTTCAGAGAACATCGTGGGAAACCAAGGAAAGAAAGGTAGGAGTTGGTGTTCTTCTTAAATTTCTGGAGGTTGTATGCCTCGGGGAACACCTCCTAGGTATGAGTTCCAAAGCCTCGCTGTTCGTTGGATGAACGAGTCTTTGAAAGTGATGTTCTGCAGTCTCCAAAGTGACCACGAAGGGTGTGAAGACTGAACTTGACGGGCTAATCTCGAAGAGACTGCCAAAGGGGGAACGATTGTTGATATTTCAGAAGAGCACGCCCATGAAAATATCTATAAAATAGAGACAAATCGCCAACTTTCTACGGTGTTCCAGACAAGTGAGCGAGTTTGTAAGCGAGGCATCACCGACGAGACAATTGCCCTTTTTTGGACAGAATCCAATAGCTTCAGGATATGTTTAGCTGCCGCACTCCAAATATGAGAACAGTATTCCAGGACAGGTCGGATCTGTGCCTTTTAGATCATAAGCAGCTGACTGGAGGTGAAATAGCTCTTTGGGACGAAACAAAAAACCCAAATTTTGGGATGCACTTTGGCAATGGACCTCACGTGATTTTCCCAGGAAAGGTTTGGCTGATAGTAATACCAAGCATCGTATGGATAACTTCAGTGGTATGGTTACCTGACAAAGTTATGTTAGGCACAGTGAGATCGGCTTTTCTAGAGAAAAGACATGCTTGTGTTTTGTTTGCATTGAATTCCACCAGTATTGGATCCCCATTCGAGAATTGTTGCTAAGTCCATATTTATTTGCTAACATTTCTTCCTCGTTCATTTCTGGTTTCACGGGCTGATATAGGGCCTGGAAGAGAAAGCGGTATGGAGGGTACTATCATCGGCAAGCTGTGTACTGGACATGAAGTTGTTTTTCAACAGGTCGTTGATGTGAAGTAAAATAGTGTTGGTGCTAGAATGGATCCTGCGGAACACCAGCATTTATGAGTAGAGTGTCAGATGAAACTCCATCGACCACTACATGGAGAGACCTGTTTGAGAGAAAACTAGCAAGCAGAGAACATAGCTGAGGGGCAAGCCATAAGATGGAAGTTTGCGAGGGTCCCTAGTGCCAAACTCGATCGAATGCCTTGGAGATATCTAATGTCACAGCTAAAGTTTCTCCATACTTTTCAATAGATAGCGCCATATATGTGAGACGTATGCGAGCAGGTCAATTGATCTCTGATGGCGGAAGCCATTTTGCCTATCATTGATAATTCCTGAGTCTTCCAGATATTTCATGAGCTCGATGTTGATGGCTTTTCCATGACCTTTGAAATAATAGATAGCAGTGCGATAGGTCTGTAGTTGCTAGGTAGGGTCTTTTGCCTTTTTAGGACTGGCTGTACTCTTGCAATTTTCCAATTGGACGGAAATACTCCCAAATTGTAAGAGTGGTTGAACAACTTGCAAAGAACAGGTGTTAGTTCGGGGCACATTTCTTGGAGAACAATCGGCGGGATTCCGTCAGATCCACAGGCTTTGTTGGTGTTGAGACCCAGCAAAATCTTTCTGATAGTACGTTGGCGAAAGGTGATCTCGGGCATGTGATTCGTCAATAGGTGTAATGTTCGGGGGTTGTTTTCCGAAGAATCCAGAGTGGAATTTCAGCAAATAGGTGCGCAAAGATATTGGTTTTTTCCTGGGCAGTCGTTGCTAGTGTTCCATCTTCTTTGGTTAGGGGGAAAAGAGCTGGAAGTGAAGTTTCTTCCCACAGCTTTGGCGAAAGACCAAAATGAACGGGACCCGTTGGGGCATTCAACAAGTTTTGATCTTATTTTGGTATTATGGGCATCTTTTGAACATTCTATTGTCTCTTTGCATATGCCTCAGCCTCAACATATGCTGCTCTGGTCTCAGGTCCCGGATTTTTTGCCATCGATGGTATGCTGCCTGTTTGGAAGCCACAGCTCTAGAGCAGTTTCTGTTAAACCAGGTCTTATCGATGATGTTCTTCTTTTCGGTATTCGGTATGTAAGTTTGCATCCCCAACATGATGATTTCAGAAATTGTCCAGCACATCGTGTTGGATCTACTGAAGAGAAACAAACTCTCTTCCATGGAAACGCTGAGAAAACATACGAAGACCTTCCCAGTCGGCCGAATTGTAATGCCACATGAGACGGGGTGGTATTGTGCTGCTCGATGGTAAATGGAAAGAGTATGTTGTGGAGATGAGGGTGTGATCAGAGTTTCCAAGTGGGCACAAACTTCTATTCTATCGGGTCAGGATTGGTGGTGAGGAAAAGATCTAGTGTATTGGCAGACTGGTTGTTTGGTTGTGTGTTCAGACGCTTCCGATCCATGAGCAATCGTAAACAATCCACTAATTCTTTAGACTTATTCCAATATATATAGTTTTGTGTTTTGATGTTAACACTTTCTGCAATTCCATTTTGTTTCATCCCTTCGCCACTACTTATATCATTGACTGATTTTAATAGTGGTTTTATGATCCCTGATATTTCTTAGATTTTCCATATTTTATTCCATTTTCCACCCGATTCTTCTTGTACAATGCTTTGTTAAATCCAATATTCCAGCATAAGTGTGTTGTATTCTCACATCACCCACAGCGGGAGGTTCCTTGAGGAATATCAAGTTAAATAAATCTGAACTGCAAGGAAATTGCCTCATCCCAAAGGAAATGTTGCACCACCCAAAGCATACTTCTAGATTTCTATGATTAATTTTGTTTTGAAAATTCTACTCGTATACCATATTTTTATCATATGCATTTGTGTCCACTAAAAGATTTTTACGTGTTCTCCCAAATTTTTTAACATTGTCAACACTGGACGATTCCAAATTTGTTGAACCCATTGACGATGAAGAGGGTGTTTCGAATAATGAAGTTGCTGCCATCCTTCCATTGTTCATATCTTCGATGGTTCCATCCTCAATGTCTGACAATGATACATCACTACTATAAGAATATTTTTTTCCAATTGGAGTGCTCATTGGGATGGAGCGGTTTATGGAAGATGTAGGTGGTTTCACAGTAAAATGCAGAAGAAAGTACATTGAGGGTTTTGTTATAGAATCATACAATTTTCAAGTGCTATCTTGTCCTCGATATTTCCGCTTTTGATAGATAAGAATTTTTTGTCGTACAGCCTCTGTCACTTCAACTAGTTGACATTTCGTAACCATTTCAGCTTCTGCACATTCATCTCTCAAAATGTTCATTATTTCCAATCTTGACACACCACCATTTTACACTGAAGTGATCTCACTGAAGTTCAATGAACGTTTGAGTATTTTTTGAATTGACATATCAAGGATATATGAAGTTTTCGAATCCTTTGCGATATCGTCCATCCTGTAACTTTCTATCTTTATCGATGACAAGGAATCCATATTCATCGTTCCAACATTTCGTACACACATCATTTGAAATTCTTCGAATGTTACATCGGGTCAGACGTGATCCAAAAGATTCGATGTGAATTCGTTTCATCTTGCTTGAATATGATGATGAAGTTGGTATTAAAAAAATCGAATTAAAGGGTTTTTCTTCACATAAAGGATTCAATATAAATTGAAGTTGGTATTATCACGAACCAACTGTTTGGGAACTCGTGAATAGGTCTGCAAGATAGAAGCAATCAACATCTTTATGGCGTCCCATACAGAAATATGATGGGATAATGTCTTGCTTTTCACAAATCACATCATCAAAAATTGAAACTGAATTTGGTTTGGCATCAGAGGGCTGCACAATATCTGCATTATTACTGGAGGGAAGACACCCAATCCTTTATTGGCGCTAACTCATTGTGCAAGTATTCATATTTCGGTTGATTCAACGACTTTGAATAGAGATAAACGTTTGCAAATCGCAATCCTTGTGGATGTTATAGTAGAGATATAATGGCATTCGTCTTTCCGCAATTTGACGGACCGATGATTAGCGAGCGAACAGATGATGGAAGTAGTGGGCCATGTCTCAATGAGTTCGCCCCATTTAATCCAGACCCTATTTTCTTATCCAAATTATCTACTGCGAACTCTTTTCTTTGCTTGACAATGTGCATTGTTCGATGGTTCGACACTTATTGATGCAAGATGTGTGAGATATGTTTCATTTGAATGTCTACCACCACACGGAGCAGACGTGAAAGCAACAGATCGAATAATAAAAAAAAAAGTCGAGGATTTGATAATTCTTATAACTAAATTGTCTTTCGAATTGCATCTGCATAGAGGATATCAATATTGTGGACCCGGAACCAAATTGCAAAAACGATTGGCACGCAACGAGCTAGGCATCAATAAATTGGATAGGGCCTGTTAAGCCCACGACATTCAATATTCAGAGAATCTCGACGATATTGAAGCTAGACACAAAGCGGACAAACAGCTTGAATACAGTGTTCGGGATAGGGTCAAATCAAAGGTCGCAAGCATTTGTAAGAGAGCAGCCGCTCCACTCGTCACCAACATGATGAAGGTGAATAGGCGTTGAACAATATCAAACAACGAAGGAGAAAAAATGAATCATCGAAGAAAAATGGGGAAATAAAATCAGACAAGTAGCATTCGGGGAATTAAAATTGGGAATTACATAAATCTGGAGGTAATCAATCCGTGACAAACAACAGAGAAATGGCCACAACAATGACATTGAAAGCAGCACGTAAATATTTAAAAGCAGCAGGCGGAAAGAAAAAAAATCGGACACCTCGCGAATTTTTACCGGATTGTCTGCATTGGGTAGATTGGTTGGTGCTGCTGCAGGTATAAGCAGAGCTATAAATTTGGCAAGTGCGAACAAAAATGATCTAAAAGAGGTAGAACAACATAACAGAAAGATGGAGGCGATAGCTTTGAGAGAAAAGGATAGTGGCATATTCTTGAAACCATATCGCCAAGGCCTCGGCATCTACCTAAAACCATATACATAAAAAAACGAATTGATGCCCTTCCTCCTGAACCTCTCATGGAGATCGATCTGTCACATTATGCCAAACAATTGAAAATTCCACATTTTCGTGGTATGTTCATGCGTGATAATTTGCCCACCTCAGGACCACGAAATCATGAAACAGCCATCATCAATTTGAATGGAATCAGCGGTCGATGAACACTTTGGGTGGCATACAGAAAAATTGGAAGAGTTGCAACATATTTTGACAGGCTTGGAGATTTACTCCCACCAGTGGAGTTGGTCCATTACTTCCGAAAAGTTACACATGCAGTCGAAAAAATCATGTATAATTATGAACGTGAGCAGAAATACAATATAGTTGTGTGTGGACACTTGAAGTTTCTCTTCCAATCACCTGAAAAACTTAAATTGATTCCACGCCAGAAATGGATTGAGAGCCTGTTAAGAGAATGGGGCATTCCCTCATCGCATATTCAAGATTACGCAGCTTGAAAAAAATTAGTTGAGGTCAACTTGCAGATATTCCCAAAGAGGTCATGATTTTTTGTGCAGCTAATGAAATTGCATCGGTTTGGTAAATACTTCCCAAACACCTTCAAGAGGATATCAATATTTCAAAATATAAATATTGCTATGACCATTATATGGACAATGCAAGTGTTGGAACATCAAATTCCAGTGATGTAAATGACGGATCCATACCTCGAAAACTATTTTGCTGTTATTGCACCATCGATGATTGTAATATTGGCGCCAATAACAATCAAATTGAATTGGGACACACGATGCCGCCGAGGAAACGAAGAAAATTATATCACATGTGTTGTGAACAACAATAAAATGATTTGTTATCATATGAATGCACTCAGTCATGTCACGAAAGTTCGAGCTAGTAGCGTTGGATCCAGTGTCTTGAGTGGAGACTTGAGCTGGATAAGAATATGTTATGGATTGGGACTTTGAGATTCTATGGATGCAACATAATCCACAATGTCACGGAAACAAACATCTTGATCACTTTTTCATTCCCGCAAATGAAGCTCCTACAGTTAGTTCTATACATGATATAAAATACCAAGTGGTGCATATGAGAACTAAAAATAAATGCTGGTATCTAACGAGAACTTGAATTGCAAGTATTCCATGACGCGAAAGCATGATGACACCACACTGGATGAATTGTTCAGCATTCGAGCAAACAATAATACATTCAAATGTATGATACAATCAAAGTATGAGGTGGACCTGAGACATAAAAACTCAATAGCATCTCTATTGGGACTCGAGAAAAAAGAATTCACCGCAAATCGCATGCATGAATCTACATCTCCTGTGAATATTGTACCCGTGAGGACTCATTCGATTGGATTACAATATCATTTCAGGATAATACATGAATGACGAAGAGAATCATATTCTTTCTTCATTCGATGTTGAGCCGGGCTATAATATGACAAAGAGCCAAACAATAGTATTTATATGCCCATCAGCCCAGTAGAACGTCAGTTCATCGAAAACATTACTCTGCGCATATTGGATCATCAAAATAATCTCATTGATTTCGGTAGTGTAGAAGAAATAGTTGTCATATTGGAATTGAACACACTCTCACATGCTTTTGACAACTGGATGGGGACTTTCCGACACGAAACAACACATCATTGATGTACCCAGTCATTTACTGGTGGAAAACTTTCTCTCAAATATTTGATGGGTTTTTTCCGAGGATTATAAGAAGAGCATTCTGAATGCAAGACAAGAACTTTAATGATTTTCATCAGAAATAGGGAATAAGCCAAATATCAGTATAATGAATAAGAGTGGTCTGAATTCAAAAATCAAGTTGGCTTATCGTATGTGGGATCTTTATGAATTACCCTCATTGCGTAGCACATCTTCAGAAATATGGGCAATAAGGACAACCAACGCTTTGGAAACACTTCGCTTCATAATTATTGGTTTCCAAAGTACCAACGTATAATAAATAAGAGTGGTCTGAATTCAAAAGTCAAGTTGGCTTATCGTATGTGGGATCTTTATGAATCACCCTCATTGCGTAGCACATCTTCAGAAATAGGTGCAATAAAAACAACCAACGCTTTGGAAACACTTCGCTTCATAATTATTGGTTTCCAAAGTACCAACGCATCCGAAAACAGAACACTGGATGTGACAAAATTCATAAATGAAGACATAAATAACATCCGAGTGTATTTGAACTCCGAAGTCTACCCATATGAGCGTTGGAACCTGGACTTTGATAAAAAACTATTCTCTCCAGCTTACTATGCATATGAGGACTTTCAACGTAGTTATTAAGACAAAGATATGAGTACACCTCTTATGGACCTTGACGCATTTCAACAGAATCCCTTGTTCATCATTGATTGTTCACATCAACCGAATGCTACAAAATCATCTACAGTGGATATCAAGCTGGAGTTCGAAACAAGAAAAACTAAATTTCCAGGCAACACCAAAGTGTTTGCACTCATTATACACGATACCTTCTTGACTTACAATGCATTGGATGGATGGATAATTCATATTGAGTAAAACTTGAATTAATTTTTTTTTACATTCATTGTATCTATATTGTATTCAATTATCAATTGTATATGTGTAATGGATCAATAAATAAATACATTTCTGGAAATATATGTTTCATTCCAATTATAATTTATTTTCTACAAGGTCATCATCATAATCTTCATTGTGAATTTTATTTCTGTTGATGTCATCCGGTAGAAATGGTAAAGGTGGGGAGAAACGTTATAGACCACATTTGATAATCAAATCACAAAATTTCAGAAATTCAAGGCTCCTTCACTGAATTCGTCGCATATTTCAGCACCAGCATTGTACTTTTCATGATCACGCATGAATCTTCTTATTTCGTCTTCATCAAAGCAAACGTTCAAATCATAGTTTGTGGCATGGTGGGCATCTTGACTCAAGGCATTCAAGTAGGAGTTCAATCTCACGATGGCTGTATTGATGTCCACGGCTTCCGTCCATCATTGACTGGAGTAATGCATCCACATATTGAAAACTGGAAAAAAAAATTGTTAATATATTCCAATGATATTCAAATAGTTTCACTATGTGATGCTCCAAATATATTACTTCTGGGCTGAATGTTATTTTCTTCACTGGAGAAATATCTATATTCAATATAAAATTACATCACTATATCCTCACATGAGAACCGTATTATTTATTATTCAATGAAGTTGAATTCTACCAGAGGTCGGGTTCTCAAACCCCCTGATACTTGTGGACTCTGACCCAAATATGTGATTGTATATCTACCATCTGCAATATTTATGATATTTAAACTGTCATGATCAAATTCCTACTCAATTCTTTTTGGCAACCACGATTTGAAAAAAGAAATTATCATCACGTAATATCATCAGAATAGATCTCCCATATCGGGTTATACAAATCGTCATTTTCATTATATTGATAGCTTTATCAAGCGAAAGCGATGATATTGGTCTTTGTTCGAAAACTTCCACTTTCTCTTCAATGATTGATGAATTGATTTTCTCCAAATCTACTTTTGCAAGAGACATAGTGCATTTATAAAAAATATAGATTATTTCACCTTATAAAAAAATACACTCACTCAATTGAGAAACTTTTCGTACTCTGTATTCACTCTAATGAATATATTCAACTTATGATTTCTCAACAAAGACTTCAAGCATTTTATAAGGGACAAAATCTTCACCCTATATAAATATGTAGGTCACACTCCGTTTGGTTCCACCCACTCGACCTTAGGGTGCATGATGCGATTAACTCGATACTGGAACAACATCAAAGTGGATTCGTGTGGGGGTCACCTTGCAAATGTTTGCCCGTTCACATATCCCAATGTCACCTCAATGTCAAGGTCATATAAGATCGAAGATGGGATGAATGTTATTCACTCTACCCCAATGCTCAAGGTTATCTGAAGGTAGAGGGTGTCTGGAACGATATGTCCTCTCCCCCAATGCTCAAGGTCATCTGAAGGTGAAGCGTGGTTTGGACGATATGTCCTCTTCCCCAATACTCAAGGTCATCCCAAAGTGAAGGGTGTCTGGAACGATGAAAACTCTTTCCCAATGGTCGAAATCATCTCAAAGTGAAGGGTATCTGGGTTGATATGCCCTCTCCCCCAATGCCCAAGGTTGTCCCAAGGTGAAGGATAGACAACGTTACACAAGATCACGCACAACCATGTGCCTTCTACCCCACAATATTATCCATCCACTCGACCTTGAGTTACCCTTGAATGTCAGACTCCCTATGAGACAGCGGTCACCTTGAATAATATGCAATGTCCTCTACCTCGCCCCATCTCAAGATCACTTCAATATTAACGATACACTTACACACATAGCCAAATCCATCTCCTCAAGGTCAAGGGCGTGCGTTGGGGGTCAAGGTCGAAGTCGTGGGGGGGAGATCAAGAATCGACTTGAATCTCCTACTTCCGTAATTTTTGTTTATTAGAAATCCTGATCATTTTTGTCAGTTCATGCTTTTTATACAATCTTTTGAAACGCTTCCGTGAAAAGTATTCACCTCAAATCAATACTAGGGCTTCCTCATTTGACAAATTATTTAGCAATGGATTGAATGTTGTAGTGAAAGAATTCTATGATCCTGCTGCCCCGATTTGAAATATAAAATAACAAAGGTAAAATGTTGTTTGATTACTTTACTTATTTCGAACTATGTCATTGCAATTCATCAACGAATATCCACGCAGATCCGAATTGTTATTTTGAAAAATACGATTTCAGATATCGTGGTATTTGAGTGAGATAGCACGATAAAGGTCGTTACGAAGCCAGTTCTTCCTACAAGGATCTCAGAAACAATTAGAGATACAGTATCGATTGTATTTGTGCAAAATTGCAGAATTCCATGCTGATTTGTTGAAAATATAAACAGGATGTTCATAAAATCAGATGTGGAATCATCTGCAACTGAAAGATAAACTTTAGTCACTATCTTCCATCGTCAAGATAACCTCTTGTGGGGTATTCATGTTGAAAAGGGAAACATTCTCAATTGAATATTGATTGAAGTATTTTTCTGTGAATAGAAAAATCCACGATTAAAATGAAGTTATTTTTTGTGAATGTCTAACAGAATAAAATGACAAGTAATTATTTTCGATATATTTTCATTTTTTTTTACTATAACTATATTACAGTTTGAATTTATTCATCAACTTCAGTTGTTTTATGGAGACATACATTTTCATTACAATTTTCAGTAGCCCTTTTATTCCTTTAGAGTTTTCTGACGTTACTCTTCATATCATCATGGCTGATCCAATGAAATATTGTACTGTTCTCTGCAGAATATGGTTGATCACTGGATCAAGAGAGCATTCATTTTTTAAAGAAAAATTAGGAATTGGGTGGTGGTATGGAATTCTCCGATTCAATTGCTTCACCATGGTTCACCTAGGTGGATGCAGGAATAAAAATTCTCAGGGAATTGTCCCTGTGATATGAAGCAAATTTGTGACAGCATGTAAAGCCTGAAAAACATTTATCCAAATGAAAGTGTCGAAGATTTAACACCGATATTTTTTTCCAATTTTGGGAGGTAACTACTATAAGTCAGGCATATATGGTCTATTTATTTTTTCTGTAGATATTCGAGTTCTTCGAGTTGAAATTGAGAAGAATCTTCTCAAGTTAAACGTTGTTACCTCTGGAACACAACGTACATAGGATTTTCCGAAGATTCTGCGAACTTAATTTCGCTGAAATAGGTACATTTCAACCAATAACAGAATTCTTAAAGAACAAAAATATTTGACAAAAACATTTTGGTTGTGAACCCTAGAATTATCGATATCGAGTCGAATTATTATAATGCTGATATGACACGATTTTCTATATATGCCTGAAATGATGAATTTTATAGGTGTTAATGATGACTTTTCGGCAATTTTTTTTCATGAGTTTTTTAAATAAAAAGCTCTCAGCTATCACAAAAAGGAACAGTAGTTCATAACTCTATTATAAATTCACAAAAGCTCCTTTGGAAAATGAGTTCTTGAATTTCTCTTCAAAAACACAGAGAAGAGAAACATGTGGAAACTGCCCGTTCTCTGATAAATTACCAATAAACACCTGGTTTATATCAGCTTGACCTGCCATGACATAGTTAGAAAAGACTTTGAAATATACCTTTATCACAACATATGAATAAAAATTCTCTTGCAATCACCTTAATGTAAATAAATGTTTGTGCTACTCCATCTAAATTGTTTCAAGCTTTTGACTGCTAACTGTAAAGTTGGAGTAATTAAAAAAAGAAAATAGGTAACGAACACCCCACGCTTTTTTATAATTAGGTATCTGCATTGAAAATATGTTTTTTCATTTTTGAAAGAAAAGCATGTGTTTGAGTTATTTTGAACTTTTTTTTTTCGATTATTAGTGAGAATCTATAACGTATTAAAAATATAATATTTTTTTTGTAAATACCTCAAAATATAGGAAGTTGCCACATGCCCCTTACGAAATATTCAATCCATACAAAGAGTTTTTTATTTCAGAAATTATTTTGTGAAGGAATTAATTTTTGCAATGAATGTATCCTTTGGTACCGCTCCTCAGATATGAAGTATAAATTTACATGAAATGACTGATGAAAATAAATGTATGCCATATTTTTTCGTTTTAGTGACTTTAAAATAATTTTAATTTTCTTTTATTTCCAATGCTGTATTTCTCATCACAATTTTCAGTAGTCGTTTCATTTGTGAATCGACACAAATTACGATTAAGGTTTTTCCGACGCTTTTCTTGATACGATATATGTTTGAACCTATGGAAGACTACCTTGTTCTCCTCAGAATATGATCAAGATTGGTTTCACATAGGTAGGAGCAGCAATAAAAATGCTTGTAAAATTGTTAAAAAAACGTATTTGGAAGAAAAAAGCTGGTGATTGTCAAAAAAAACGAAACGTCGATTTTGAAATTTGTGAAAATTCTGTGAGTCTTTGAAAGGGACGATAACAAAGTTCTTTCCGTTTCTGCATATCTCCAATAATAGGATCGAAAGAAAAAAAATCGGAAAGCGGAAAAAAAACTTATTTTTTGGCAATTTCATTCAGCTTATTCAGCAAAGAATTCCGGAACTTGGGTATACCATTTTACTGATGGCTGGATGTCTCTAACAATTCGTAAGATATCTTTAATGGGAAACGAATTCGCAACAGCCTGTATAATCTGAAAAACTTTTATCCAAATAAAAGTGAGAAATATTTTGCACCAATATTTTTTTCCAATTTTGGGAAGTCACAACTGAACATTATATGAATGCGTCAGTAAGCCAATAATGTATCGTCGATTATTTTTTTCTGCAGATAAGTAGAACGTTGTCACCTCCGAAAACGTAGGACCCAACGTTATATGAGGTGACAACGACTGGAGTTTCCGTTTTTGGGGATTCATATCATTCATTATCATTTGGTCCAATTGGAATAACATGTTTTCCATGAATTTTACCCAAATTTTTCGGTGTATTCTGGAAACGGGTTCTCACAGGGAGAGGGTACATCTATTCCAACTATACTAATAATAGAACATGTAAAGAACAGAGACATTTTTCAAAAACATTCTGGTTATGAATCCTATAATGATAGATATCGTCTCATGCATGCTCTCTGTTGATGGCAATATCATGGAATGACTAATTTCAGTTGAAACATGTGAAATCTGAACGTTCACTGAAATATTTCCATCAAACACCTTTAGTCTAGTTTTATTGCGGGACTTTATTGAACACCTATAGGAGTATACAAAAAAATTGGTCACATGGTCCAGATCATGGTCGTTTATTCACCATATTGAAAAATGGCCGCAAAATTGCTAGATTTTTTCTTCAAGTATATCTCCGTATCCAGTGGCGCGATGTTAATTTCAAAGAGTTCTTTTTACTCTCTTGTTGAAGGCGAATGAATTTTACGATCACACAGGGATTTACGAAGGGTTCTAAATCGTAAAAAGCTGGCCAAAAGTCAAGCTATTGGTCAATCGACTTGACACTTTGTATTCGAGGGTTATTTGGGTCACTGATCACGAATTTTTTATCTCTTTTCGACAATACAGAATGGCTGATCTAATATGGCGGACAGATTTGATCTCAACGAAAATTACTGTAATGAAGGGTTACTAGAATCGCTGATTACAAATTTCTGTTTTTTTTCAAATGCAAAATGACCGACTCAGTATGACCAACGGCTTTTAGGAAAATTAGCTTGATTTCAATAATGGGTAAAAGGGGTTTTTAGGTCGCTGATTACGAATTTCTTATGAAAAAAAGACTACTGATCTAATATGATGTTCAGCTTAAAAAAACTCGCTTGATCTTAACGAAAACTTGTGACTAGATGTTTCTCAGATCGCTGATTCAAATTCGTGATTTTGAATCAAATAAAAGTCGCATCATCCAAACCGTTCCGTATCCAACTCTTTGGATATTTTGATTCAATAATGTTTTCCAAACATACAAACGTTAACAATAACGCAGTTAAACACTGACGAATTTAAGCAATAAGTTTTCAAGGCATAAACAAATAATGAACATGGATGAATTTGTGAGATTATGTTAATTAATAATGATGTACATACCTTTCGGATTTCCCTCCATCAAGCACAATTGAAAACGCACAATTATATAACAAAACTTATCAACGCAAAAAAAAAATTCTTAGCTAATTTAAGTCCTACGAACAGATCAGGGAGACCTAACTTTGGAGTTCCAGGTAGCCGCCGATATTGAAGATAGGTACCTACCTGTTCTGTCGGTTTGAAATGCTGAATACGTGATTTTGTGGTATTTCATGTTGAACCGATATTTTTCGACTTCTGGCCAGCTTTGAACTATTTGAGATCACTGTGCAATGGCGTATTTTTAGGTGCAAGTAATAAATTGGATTTTAGGAGCTGAAAGTATATTTTGTAATCAGCGACCTTTACACTAATTTTCGTTGAGATCAAGCGAGTTTTTTTCAAATACTGATCACCATATTAGATCGGTTATCTTGCACTTTGGAAAAATGATCACAAATTCTTAATCAGCGACCCAAAAAATCCACGAATACGAAGTGTCAAGTCGATTGAACACTAGCTCAATTTTTGGCCTGCTTTTTACGATTTGGGACCACTGTGCATTACTCCATTTTTTAAATTACGTGATTTAACAAAAATTGTTCGATTCCGATTTAACGAAAATTGTTCGATTCCAAAATTAGTTTGTCTACAAAAAAAGAGTAAAATGAGCTTTTAAAAATTAAAATCTGACCATCGGGTACGGAGATATACTTTCAAGAAAAAAAGTTTGGTGGACATTTTTCAATATGGCGACCAAACTACCATGATCTGGACCATGGCCAATTTTGTTTGTACTCATATAGGTGTTCAGTAGAGCTCCACAATGAAACTTAGGGGACATATAACGGCACACTTGACATGAGGTAGCACCGCACTACTTATAAAATGTTTTAGCTTGACCTGTAATTATGTATGTGTGATATGAATGTATGTATGTTATCAAATCTTGCAACTTAATTTTTACCCACTTCTAAACGTCGGATAACTATGAAATTTGGCAGCCGTTTCGAAAACCAATCACGATAATAAGTGATCGTTTCAAGTGTTGAAGCGCGAGTCGAATTCTATATAACGAGCGTTTCAATAAAAGATACACTGTAGAACATTGTTCTATTTGGTATCCAAGAGTATTAAGAGTCATTACATAGAGGTCCAATTGCAAAACAAAAAAATACGCTTTCATTTCAACATGAACAAAAAAGTAAATTTTCATTATAATTTTTTTGAATGTAATTAAAAACGTGGGGTGCTCGACATTGGTTGTTTTGAAATTTTGACTACTAAACATCTGTTAAAATTAACGTTTTTGGAATAAGAATATTGGTAAAGACCAAGTTAGGGTCTTTTCACAATATCTATCAGATATAGTTCAACGTCCAGCGTGGCTTCTGCCGGGAAAGTAGCTGTTTTCTGTTAGATATTACCAAAAAATAGCTTCATTCTCATCGTAGATTTTTCTATTTCCGAAAAAATCATATTTTTCAAAGTAAAATGAGCTTTTAAAAATTAAAATCTGACCATCGGGTACGGAGATATACTTTCAAGAAAAAAAGTTTGGTGGACATTTTTCAATATGGCGACCAAACTACCATGATCTGGACCATGGCCAATTTTGTTTGTACTCATATAGGTGTCAGTAGGGGCTCCACAATGAAACTTAGGGGACATATAACGGCACACTTGACATGGGGTAGCACCGCACTACTTATAAAATGTTTTAGCTTGACCTGTAATTATGTATGTGTGATATGAATGTATGTATGTTATCAAATCTTGCAACTTAATTTTTACCCACTTCTAAACGTCGGATAACTATGAAATTTGGCAGCCGTTTCGAAAACCAATCACGATAATAAGTGATCGTTTCAAGTGTTGAAGCGCGAGTCGAATTCTATATAACGAGCGTTTCAATAAAAGATACACTGTAGAACATTGTTCTATTTGGTATCCAAGAGTATTAAGAGTCATTACATAGAGGTCCAATTGCAAAACAAAAAAATACGCTTTCATTTCAACATGAACAAAAAAGTAAATTTTCATTATAATTTTTTTGAATGTAATTAAAAACGTGGGGTGCTCGACATTGGTTGTTTTGAAATTTTGACTACTAAACATCTGTTAAAATTGACGTTTTTGGAATAAGAATATTGGTAAAGACCAAGTTAGGGTCTTTTCACAATATCTATCAGATATAGTTCAACGTCCAGCGTGGCTTCTGCCGGGAAAGTAGCTGTTTTCTGTTAGATATTACCAAAAAATAGCTTCATTCTCATCGTAGATTTTTCTATTTCCGAAAAAATCATATTTTTCAATTTCTAATTGGGAATGTTTCCTTTCTCATCATGAATACCTTCCAAGAAGTTATCTTGAACGATGAAAGATAGTGACTGAAATTTGTCTTCCAGTCACAGATGATTCCACATCTGATCTTATACATCTTGTTAGGCTAAATATTACGCTTTCAATAATGGAATATTTTTAAGATGGAAATGTCACTTTCTACAGAATAAAATGGACGTGGTAAACTAAAGGGCAGCGCAAAACTCGAAATGAACTAAAACACCGATCCTGAATTGATCACAGTTTCCCAATTTGATTCCATAAGTAGAATGATTGCAAGTCATAGGGTAAAATGGAGTACAAAATCACGAATTAATTGATCAGTTTGTGAATGGGGTTAATTGTTTCTCCAAATCCACTTTTGCAAGAGACATAGTGCATTTATGAAAAATATAGATTATTTCACCTTATAAAAAAATATACTCACTCAATTGAGAAACTTTTCGTACTCTCTATTCACTCTAATGAATATATTCAACTTATGATTTCTCAACAATGACTTCAAGCATTTTATAAGGGACAAAATCTTCACCCTATATAAATATGTAGGTCACACTCCGTTTGGTTCCACCCACCCGACCTTAGGGTGCATGATGCGATTCACTCGATACTGGAACAACGTCAGAGTGGATTCGTGTGGGGGTCACCTTGCAAATGTTTGCCCGTTCACATATCCCAATGTCACCTCAATGTCAAGGTCATATAAGATCGAAGGTGGGATGAATGTTATTCACTCTACCCCAATGCTCAAGGTTATCTAAAGGTAGAGGATGTCTAGAACGATATGTTCTCTCCCCCAATGCTCAAGGTCATCTCAAGGTGAAGCGTGGTTTGGACGATATGTCCTCTTCCCCAATACTCAAGGTCATCCTAAAGTGAAGGGTGTCTGGAACGATGAAAACTCTTTCCCAATGGTCGGAATCATATCAAAGTGAAGGGTATCTGGGTTGATATGCCCTCTCCCCCAATGCTCAAGGTTGTCCCGAAGTGAAGGATAGACAACGTTACACAAGATCACGCACAACCATGTGCCTTCTAACCCACAATATTATCCATCCACTCGACCTTGAGTTACCCTTGAATGTCAGACTCCCTATGAGACAGCGGTCACCTTGAATATTATGCAATGTCCTCTACCTCGCCCCATCTCAAGATCACTTCAATGTTAACGATACACTTACACACATAGCCAAATCCCTCTCCTCAAGGTCAAGGGCGTGCGTTGGGGGTCAAGGTCAAGGTCGTGGGGGGGAGATCAAGAATCGACTTGAATCTCCTACTTCCGTAATTTTTGTTTATTAGGAATCCTGATCATTTTTGTCAGTTCATGCTTTTTATACAATCTTTTGAAACGCTTCCGTGAAAAGTATCCACCTCAAATCAATACTAGGGCTTCCTCATTTGACAAATTATTTAGCAATGGATTGAATGTTGTAGTTAAAGTATTCTATGATTCTGCTGCCCCGATTTGAAATATAAAATAACAAAGGTAAAATGTTGTTTGATTACTTCACTTATTTCTGAACTATGTCATTGCAATTCATCCAACGAATATCCACAACAGATCCGAATTGTTATTTTGAAAATACGATTTCAGATATCGTGTATTTGAGTGAATAGCACGATAAAGGCTGTTACGAAGCCAGTTCTTCCTATAGGATCTCAGAAACAATTGAGATACAGTATCGATTGTATTTGTGCAAAATTGCAGAATTTCATGCTGAATAAAATGACAAGAAATTATTTTCGATATATTTTCTTTTTTTTTTACTATAACTATATTACAGTTTGAATTTATTCATCAACTTCAGTTGTTTTATGGAGACATACATTTTCATTACAATTTTCAGTAGCCCTTTTATTCCTTTAGAGTTTTCTGACGTTACTCTTCATATCATCATGGCTGATCAATGAAATATTGTACTGTTCTCTGCAGAATATGGTTGATCACTGGATCAAAGAGAGCAGCATTTTTTAACGAAAAATTAGGAATGGTAGGTGGTATGGAATTCTCCGATTCAATTGCTTCACCATGGTTCACCTAGGTGGATGCAGGAATAAATGCTCAGGAATTGTCCTGTGATATGAAGCAAATTTGTGACAGCATGTAAAGCCTGAAATACATTTATCCAAATGAAAGTGTCGAAGATTTAACACCGATATTTTTCCAATTTTGGGAGGTAACTACTATAAGTCAGGCATATATGATCTATTTATTTTTTCTGTAGATATTCGAGTTCTTCGAGTTGAAATTGAAAAGAATCTTCTTAGTTAAACGTTGTTACCTCTGGAACACAACGTATATAGGATTTTCGAAGATTCTGCGAACTTAATTTCCTTGAAATAGGTACATTTCAACCAATAACAAATTCTTAAAGAACAAAATATTTGACAAAACATTTTGGTTGTGAACCTATAATTATCGATATCGAGTCGAATTATTATAATGCTGATATGACACGATTTTCTATATATGCCTGAAATGATGAATTTTATAGGTGTTAATGATGACTTTTCAGCAATTTTTCTAAAGTTTTTTATAAAAGCTCTCAGCTATCACAAAAGGAACAGTAGTTCATAACTCTATTATGAGTTCACAAAAGCTCCTTTGAAAATGAGTTCTTGAATTTCTCTTCAAAAAACACAGAGAAGAGAAACATGTGGAAACTGCCCGTTCTCTGATAAATTACCAATAAACACCTGTTTTTATATCAGCTTGACCTGCCATGACATAGTTTGAAGAGACTTTGAAATATACCTTTATCACAACATATAAATAAAATTTTCATGCAATACCTTAATGTAAAATAAATGTTTATGCTACTCCATCTAAATTGTTTCAAGCTTTTGACTGCTAACTGTAAAGTTGGAGTAATTGAAATAAGAAAATAGGTAACGAACACCCACGCTTTTTTTATAATTAGGTATCTGCATTGAAAATATGTTTTTTCATTTTGAAAGAAAAGCATGTGTTTGAGTTATTTTGAACTTTTTTTCGATTATTAGTGAGAATCTATAACGTATTAAAATATAATATTTTTTTGTAAATACCTCAAAATATAGGAAGTTGCCACATCCCTACGAAATATTCAATCCATACAAAGAGTTTTTTTTCTACAAATTATTTTGTGAAGGAATTAATTTTGCAATGAATGTATCCTTTGGTACCTGCTCCTCAGATATGAAGTATAAATTTACATAAAATGACTGATGAAAATAAATGTTGGCCTATATTTTTTCGTTTTAGTGACATTTGAAGAAATCTTTTGAATGTTTTTGTTATTTTTTTTTCATTCCACTTTGAAATGCCTATAAAATGAGTTATTCAACTTCTCAGATTAAACGTTTTCGTCTTCTTGGGGACATCTTTTCCAATGCAGAGTTGTATTTCTATCCAATTTTTCCAGAAGTCGTTTCATTCGTGAATCGACACAAATTACGATTAAGGTTTTAAGACGCTTTTCTTTATACGATAATGTTTGAACCTATGGAAGACTACCTTGTTCTCCCCAGAATATGATCAAGATTGGTTTCACATAGGTAGGAGCAGCAATAAAAAAGCTTGTAGAATTGTTAAAAAACGTATTTGGAAGAAAAAAGCTGGTGATTGTCAAAAAACGAAATTCTTGAACCATTTATTTTATACTTAAGAGGGATTTCTAAGTTATGATAATGGTCTTGATTAATGACGATTCACTTTTATCGACGACTGAGCTGATGATTTGACATAGATTGACACACAGAATAACTTGGCACACGAGATAAAAAAATCTCGGAACAATTAACAAAAATCCTTAACCATACAACATAAACATAGGTCATAAAGGCTACAACACACTTTTAACAAAATAATTTTCTCCCAAATTAAAAAACTAAAAATCCAAAAGGTAAAACACACATGTTGTTTGCATGAAATCCCATGCAATAACTCCTGACTGTAATGGAGTATACATCGGTCAGACCATGCAACATTTAGGAAACAGAATCAAATCACACAAATACACAAAAACTGCTCCACAGCATTAAAACAAACACAAGAAGGAGACAAAATCACGAGTTTGATTATGAAAAGACCAAAATTTGGCCACAGAAAAAATACCAAAAACGGGAATTTTAGAAATGGTTCATATAAAAAAAAAAACAAAACGCATTGAATGACAAAAAAAAACAGATATCAAAACAACTCTGTGCAAAAATATACCTACAACATAATTTAACAACAACAGCCATTCTCCAAAAATGTTTAAAAGTATAAGAGTAAACAAAAGTTTTCCTTGTTTGGACCCTCCTACCTAAAAAAAAACAAGAATAATATGCCAATGTTACACTTTCTGCCACATCTTTCCCGAACGAACTAAGCATATACTCACACCCAAACATCAAAAGAATCCACACAAAACGAACAAACCATCAATAATCTTGAAGACGTCGAAATACTCGACATATGTCAATTTCAGTTCACTCCAAACCATACGATTGACTCCATAAAGAGCAAAAGATACCAATTTTGTTTCCTCGGTGACATTGTTATCGCTCACTAGAATGGTGTAAAAAGAAAGAAAAAGACCTCCAAACAGCACGATGTGCTAAACAATAAAACCATTTGAAACGGAATAAGTGTTGTAGGTAAGAATATAATACACAAAATAGCCAATGTCCCATAAGGAAAAATTTCATTTGTTTTGTGAAATCTGATGAAGCCTAGGATTCTCCAGGCGAAACGGTTATTTAAAAAAAATTTAAAACAATAAATTTTAAATAAGTTTTTATAAAATTGTCTGAAGAACCATAACCCAAGAAACTCTTCTTAAGCATATATATATATATATATATATATATATATATATATATATATATAGATATATATATATATATATATACAACTAGATAAATAATTAGGTCGAAGCTTCACCGCACAGATTATAGGTGTCACCATTCATAATTTGATGCTTTTCTACATATATATATATATATATATATATATATATATATATATATATATATATATATATATATTCACTTTATCCAAGTAATATGATGATATTTTTCCGACAATATATAAAGTATATTTCGATTGATTGATTGATTAATTGATTTCAAATTAAATGTAGTAGATAAAAATTAATAATTCAATTATGGACAAGACCCTTTATTTTTTTTATCAAAATGTATACACAACTGAGGTCTCTCTTCTCTGAGGTGAATACCGCTTTGTTAACTTTCTCCGTGTACTGAACATGAATAAAAATCATGTATAAAGTATCTTTCCATTTTCACCGCTTCCATAATGCTGAAGTGTCTTTTATTGTGGTAATTACCTAACCCAGTCCCATCTCTGTCTTGAGCAAAAAAAAGGGAATGGTAATAAAATCTCATTTATGTCCCGTTCAATTTAAAAAAATTCAACTTCTCGTTAAGGTTTTATCATCGATTTAGTAGCTGCCAGCCACAATGTAGTGGCTGAAGTCAAAAATCCTCTACCAATTTATAATTCTACCGTAGGGCAAAGGTTATGTCTCCCTTTCGAGGCTAGTGACGTTTTCACCCCCCTTGTCGATGGAGTTCGCGGTCTGATCAAGATAAAACAACCTGTTCAATTATACTTTTGACAAATTTGAATCTATTAAGGGGCATAATCAGCGGGACATGATGGGAAATTCGGTACACAAGCCAGGAATAATGGGTAGTTTGAAGAATAGCGCCGGAATGGCATTTATATTACTGAATACCCCTCAACTGAATACTAAAAAATGAGGAAACTTTCATTTTATGTCTCGTAGTATATACACGAGTAAGGAGTTCGCATAGTAAACAGGTGTATAAATGTTAACTTAATGCTCGCTATAATTTTTTTCTACGACTTGAAATATTGAAATGAACATACTTGATAAATTGAAAATTTCAAACATATATTTTCCAATTTATTCTGAACTATGTTGATTTCAATAAAATGGGAAAGCGATTCATGTTATAATTTCAACAAATGATTCATATGAAATATCAAAGGATTTTGCGGATTATCGATATGGTGAATAATCTGCATATGATTGGAAAAAATATGGAAAATATAGAATTTATAATTCCGCAATCCTCACTGATTATATACTTCCGTACTTCTCAACAAAGCTTCCAAATATTGTTTCACTTCAGAATTGAACAATAAAAATTTATTAATAAATTACTATAATGAACCTACTATACTCAAATCCCAAAAAAGAGGTCTGGGGTAGTCAGGAACCAATCATGCCAAACATCTGGAAATAAACAATATTGAGTTGCTCTGTAACGATAATAAATGCACCGATCCACAAAATGTAGCAAATATTTTCACATCTACTTTAAGAATGCACTTTTGTATGTGGCAAGTAAAATAAAAGAGGATGGTCTGGTAAGCAACTTAGGCAGAATATAAACAGCATTTTTTACAGCCTACTCGGAAGGTGAATTGATCTCCTCACTTGTAAACAACAAAATCAAAATAAATTCATCTATGATGGAGTATCAGGATTCCTTGTCCGTAGGGCAATTGTACCGCTTATATCTATTTCAACTTTCAGTATAAATTTGAGCTTTATAGAACGTCAATTTTCCGACATATTGAAAAATAAAACAAACTTATTCCAATTTCAAAAGGGAGACAAACATAGGTTGAAAAATTATATTCCTGGTGGCACTTATTCTCAAAGATTTCCGAATATTGTTTCATGAAAAGGTTGAATCTTTTTCTGAGGACAAATAACATACTCTCCTCTACCAGTTTGGTTTCAAACCGGGTTATCTTACCATGACCGCCATCCAGCATTTTAAGGAGTTGGTAAGTCATTTTAGGAGGCAGCTGAGTGCTGCTTGTCAAGATGGAGGCATACAGAGTTAGGGGACCAGCACTGAGCTGGCCTCTAGCCCTCCAAGCCACCTAGAGCATAGACAACTATTTGTCCTGGATTTCTCAATTTTGACTAATCTGGGTCGAAGATCGTATAAATCCGAAACTTTGAGTACACCTAGAGTGCTGCAGGGTCCGTCTTTAGGCCCCCTGTTTGGTTTATATATCAGTTCAATCACATGATAGTTGGACAGTTTCTGCTGTACGCGCATAATTCTTCCTTCATTGTCTCCAATTCCGATGGGGATGTGACCTGAAATGGTCTGTAACGCTGGGTTGAGGTCACTTTTGAGAGTAGTCTGTCGCAGTTCCTTTACATTTGAATTCTGATATACACTTCTGCTCACACACCCAGAATAAACAAGATTCTGACCATACTATTCAGGTGGGGGGAGTGTGAGTAGAGCTACAGCACTACATTTTCTGGCTCAACACTGATCAAAATCTATCCTGAATAAGTATTGTGATCAGCTGTAAGCCTCAACTGAACAGCCTCTTGGTTTATGATGAGAAGTTTAAAGCAGAGTTCTGCCATTGAGAGGCCTTATCTCTGGGTGTATGGTGCACCTAGTGTATCACGTCTCCATTATGGCATTTGGCTTTGGAGTACATCATTAGCACCAACGATATTTTGTAGCACTTAAACGTATAATTAGATGTATACTAGGTCTATCCCTCATCCATCTTGTAGGGATCAGTTCAAAAAATTTATAATTATAACTCTGAATAGTATGTTTTGTATATGAACTCTAAGTTTGAATTTTCAAACAAGGCGGATTACCTCATCATCATCATCATCTCACTCGTTCTATTAATTTTTCTTACAATCTCTTTTAATAGATTAAATGTGGGAAAAAAATCACTAATTAATCTTTGGTTCATATGTTTACAGACTACCTTGACATGTACGTGATTTTAGCTTCATTCAATAACTTTTAAAACACCTAAAACATTTTTGGGTTCAGGTGACTTTATGACTTGAATGAACACATGTCGCATGGCAAAATCTGATTTTTAAGAAAATATTGTGGGTCTATTTTTTATGTAGAAAATTATCAGTAACTAGGTCAATCTACACGGATTCCATACATTGTTATGTCTATTGGAAATAAAGGCCTTTGTATTGTATAAATCCCAAAACTTCCTTTGATATATTTTCGTTCTTTTATAAATGCAAAATATGTATTTCAAATAATTCTTAGAAAACCACATAAAACTCAACAAAGCTTCCAAGTATTATTTGTATTTCAAAAAATTAAACAATAGAATTCATTTATAAATTACATTTGAAGAACCTACTACTTTATAAACTCAACAACTCTTGATATATTTTCGTTTTATAAATTCAAAATATGTATCTTAATTACTCTAGAAACCACATGAAACTCTAGAATTTAGTGTTCATGGTGAAGTTGATAACGCCCATGCAAATAATTAATTTCCCAGATGGAATCTCTACGATCTTTTATAGAAATCCAGCTTTAGACAATTGAATAAATATTCACTAAACTCTATACATAATGTCACATGTAACTCCATTTATAGTTACTTTTTCTAATGTAGTGTTTCTTTGGTATATGCCTATCATAAACTTTTTGAAGTTTCTTGTGATGATGTAATAATGAATATCTAAACGAACAGAATTATGTATAGGGACATAAAAAATATAAAATAAAGAACACTTCCAAAGAGATTCCAGATCTCCCTGGTAAATTCCAAATTTTGAAACTGATGACATTGATATTAAAGTACATACCCAGTTACAAATTACTGACCTCATCAATATTCATGCAACCAAAAAAAAATCAATTCTAGAAACGAAAAACATGCACTTTGGGTCACGGATTTCCATCAAACCATGGTGAAAACAGAAATGAAGCTCCTTCATAAATTTCAAAAAAATCGAATGCTACAATTCACTGGTCTTTGTATTATAAACAAATGGAGAAATTCATACAACGAATGCAAACAGAGCTGGAAAAGCAGTATCTGATTCACTGTTCAGCAAAATGTACAGCCAAAGAAAGATAGCATGAACTCCAAAAAACTAGATCTCACAAAATGTGAAGAAAACTATGAGGATACCGATTTTTTTTCAAATGTGCAGAACAATATTGAATATCTTTTATTGGGTTCTAAAATGGCAATATTAAAAGTGGAATTGAAAGCATTTTTTTTTTCGAAGAATCTGCATCGGCAATGACCACATACATATATAATTATCCACTGCTCCTCTCACACAATACCCATTATCATCATATAATCAATCAATGTATTTCTAAAACTTATTTTCTAGTTCTTGGAAGTTTGCTAAAGACGGCCCTATACCAAAAAATACAACCAATAAAATATTATCGAAAAATAATGAACACAAATACCTAACTTTTTTTAACAATCAGTATCCTACCACTACCCAAACAATTGAGATTCAGAAAAGGGTATTATAGTTGTGGCAACATCCCTCTCCTAGATGTGTTAGCGACATCTTAGAGGCGACTGATAAAATCAAATGATTATATTAATTCTAATTCCAAGGCAATTGATTCAATAGATCATGATATACTCTTATCAATGTTACATTACTTCGGATTCAGTGAGTCAGTACGCTTTCCAATGGCTTCCTATCTGCATACAATAGAACAAAAATAGTAAAAAAAATTAATGATGGAAATCCAATTTCATTAAACTGTCTTTGCATTTTCATTCAGATAGTTATTTGATTTTCATCTCCAGTCCTACTTAAGAACCTATGAAGATGAATGAGACGAAGAAGAATACTTTTCCAAAGGAGAGTACTCACCAGAAATCATTCGTAACATTGACGCAAGAGAGGCATCGCATTCACTAGGTCTTCAATACATTTTGTCGACGGAACCTATTTGACGCTTCCACGATCATCAGAAAGATCGAAGAAACGGAAACTCATTTCGAAAAGTAATCTCACTCTTTGTAAAGATGGAAAAAGTTAGAATAATTTTTGGAGAGACACTTTGAAATTAGTACTTTTTGACATTAAAACCTTTTATGGGGTCAGATAGATTGATTTGTTGCTCATACCAGGATGTCTATAAAATTATGGAATCATCTGCGACTGAAAGATAAACTTTAGTCACTATCTTCCGTCAGTTTTAAAGATAACCTCTTAGGTATTCATGTTGAAAGGTCAACATTCTCAATTCACAGAAAATATTTCTATCAGTCATTCAATTGAGAATGTTTTCAACATTGTTTGTGGATGTCATGTAAATCAGATGTGGAATCATCTGCGACTGAATGATAAACTTCTTAGTCACTATCTTCCATCGTCAAGAGATAACCTTTGTGGGGTATTCATGTTGAAAAAAGGGAAACATTTTAATTGAATATTGAATAGAAAGATTTTTCTGGGAAATGAAGAATCCACGATGAAAATTCAGTTATTTTTCTGAATGTCTAACAGAAAACAACTACTTTCCTGCCCAAATACACTGACATTGAACTGCATCTAATAGACATTCTGAAAATTCCCTTAACTCAAAGAAAAAAATCTGTTTTAAAATTTGCATTTCTCTATCTCAGATAGTTATTTGATTTTCTATTCCAGTCTCAATTAAACTCATAAAATGAATGAGGCAAAGAAGAATGTTTTCCAAAAATAGTACCCACTCAGAAATCATTCGTAACATTGACGCAAGAGAGGCATCGCATTTTACTAGGGTCTTCAATACATTTTGCCGGGACAAAAAAATCTATATAACTTTATTTTTATCGTGATTTTCATTTCACAGAAAAAAATCTTTCCATTCAAAATTCAATTGAGAATGTTTCCTTTTCGTCAAGCTTATACGGAATAATTATTAATTCGTGTAGGAAGAGGTGTTTGAACAATATTTTGTATAAGAAATATGAACTGATTTTACGCATCCTAGAGTGTGTATTCACTAAAATACATTCCTTATTCGATCACTTCAGATATGTTCATGCGAATTTCCAGTACTCACCCTGTGCGAAGAACATGGAATCGCCCCATCACATTTTGAGTGTACTGGAGTTGCGGCAATCATCACAGAAGACGCTTGTTGAATTCTAAATGTTCACCACCACCAACTCGGGAGTAGACTTGAGCACAGCCAGACCTTAAGGGCGGTGTTCACTGACAATACAACTAGAATTCGATGTCGATGCCAAAAGAACTGTGGTACCATTGTGGAATTGGGATATACAGAGGTCATAGATATTACAGCCAAAGTACATATTCTTCATTCACTACGCTGTTCAAAAATGAAATTAGCAGTTCCGCATAAAATACCGCCATTTTATCTAGACCGGAAATGGAATCTTAATACTGAAGTTCTCCGCAATTATAGATAGGTTGATATAAATTGACAAATTCTAAATGTCATATACAGGTGAGCTTCAGACAAACTCCAGGAGGTAATCTCTCACAATATTCTAATATGAATTGTCCAGGATATAAGGTCCGAAACGCTTCTGCTCTCAAGATACAGGGTGTTGAGGTTTTATTTTATTTTCGTTTTTTTCTAATAACTTTGAAATACTGATTTTAATTGAACGTGAAAAAATGGTTTTGAGATGGTGTCGAATTCGAACCTGATGTTATCATTGCTCTTACTCGTAGGGGAGCCACCTACACGTCTTTTCTCTTTCTTTTCTGAAGATTCATAACTTTTTTGAGCGTACTTCTTAAAGTGCATATTTTTTCATGAAAAAATCAATTCTTTATCATATCTACCCAAAAAAAGCTACCCCTCGTTACAAGCTGCTATACAGTTTTCTTGATATTTGGATTTGAAAATTTCAAGTCGATTATTTGATAATCGATGCAAGCAAGTTGAGCTTTACCATTATTTTGTATTTTCACAAGAACAAGTTTAGGAAATGAATTTGACGCTTAAGCAAGGTTTTGGTTTTTGTGCAGGGGTGCCACCTATTCTATTTATTTTACTGCTATTTTTGTATCAAGGGTGCAAAATCTGTATTTGTTTTGATAAAATTTGCAAGAAATATCAACATTTTATTTCAAGAAATTGAATATGTAGAATAAAATAAAAAATAAAGGAAACTAAGTTGTGCTCCAAATATGTTCAAAGCGTCCACCTTCAGCGAAGATACAGGCATTCAGTATTCTAGTCACTTAATCTCGTACCCGCTCAAAAAAATTATTGGTGTGTTTCTTTATTGTTTCACAGGCGTCTACTATTCGGTTTCTAGATCTTCCTGTTCGCTACTGGAGTTTTATAACCAGTGACTTCAAATGTCCCCAAAAAAAAAATCTAGTGGGTTTAGATCTGGGGACCTGGTGCCCACGCCTGGTTAGGTTCTTCTACACCCCTAAATATCTGAATGATTTGGATAGACAGTGTTGAGGAATTCCCTGGCTACAACGCTAAAATGGGGTCGAGCTCATCATGCATGAACTACATGCGGATAAGAATTTCTAATGGTACATTCTGGAAGTAGTCCCGGCAATTCATTTTCTAAAAAAAAGTCTCTATAAGTTGCGCTTATTCAGTCGGGAACGAAGAAAGGAAGGACTCATCAAGCAATTATCAATTATTGCCGCCTATAAATGAGAAAATTGATACTGATAATGTCTTTCACTAAATGCATGCGGATTTTCCAGAGCATGGTTGTTAAGGAAGTTTCAGATAAGATTTCTGAAGAAGTTTGCCTCGTCCATGAGGCAAAACCACTGACACATATTAATGCGTTGGGGAAAGTCTCGTGGCAAAAAAATCTTGTACCCATTTGAATATGGTATGTATAAAAATGTTGATCGTGGATACCCTCCAAACTGTAACTGAGTAGAATGCTTCAGCAACTATTCTTCTTGTTTCTGATTCTCCTTCGAGAGCGTTCCAAACAGCTTCTTTCCAATTCGACTGCTCGTGGTCTTCCACAATATCAGCTGCCTCCCAAAGCTACCTGTTTCTGTCAACCAACGGTGGAGACTGGTAAATGTTGAGCTGAACGCAGTACTCGGATTAGAAACGCTCCTGGTAAATATGTCTTATGTCAAAGCGCATTGCCATCCGCAAGGCCATGAACGAAATGCATATCGGCTAAATGAGAATATTGTTTGAATAATACATTTTTTCTCAAAATTAGTGTTTTAAACTTACAGAAACTTCAACAAAACAACAAAACGTTTAACTGTCACATAACATGTAGTTACCAAAACTACGCATTTAACACATTTCCTAAGCATTATTGTGAGGAAATAATCGACTTGAAATTCCAAGTCCAAATATCCTAGAAAACGGTTGTTATAGAGACTTGTAACAGGCGTAGCTTCTTTACGTAGATATGATAGAGGAATTGATTTTTTACTGGAAAATGTACTAGAAGTACGCTTAAAAACTTATGAATTCTCTAAAAGATAAATACGTAGGTGGCGCCCCTATGAGTAAGTGCAATAGTAACATCAATTCGAATTCGACACCACAAAAAAACCTCTCAGTACCAATTTTCGTTAAATTAAGATCAGTATTTCTGGAAAGATATTAAAAAAAAAAAATATAAACCTAACACTCTGTAGCTTGGAAACGAAGCGTTTACGGACATATATTCATTTGGACAATTCATATCAGAATATTGTACAAATCACTTCCCTGAAGTTTGTCAAAGTAATTTGACTCACCCTTATGGCAAAACATTTTAGATTTATAAAGGTTTTATGTAGGTCTGATGATGACGAATTGATTTGCGCAGATCATTTGTTATTCAAATGCCGTTATAAAAAAACTTAATTGAAGAGCTGGCGCGACCAGACTGAAAGGTAGATTTCAGAATTTATTTATTGATAGTGACCGACCGGAAGCTTCGTTCTCGGTTTCGTTTTCGGCCTGGGTAAATCATGATTCGGCCATATGTCTGTTTCGCCATAAACCAGCCGATCGCTCGGCCAAGCCGCAAATCAGAAGTTCGTGAATTGTCGCGCGTCATTCGGCCTACTTCGCATAGCTTTCCGGCAATATCAGGTGACGTTCGGCTAAGTTCGGTGAATCGAGTCCGCTCGCGGTTTCACTCAGCTGACTTAAGCGGGGACGCGGATTTTGTTTCGAAGTTGTAAAGGAGGTTATGTTGCATTTTTTCTGCACGCGCATGCGAATTCATCGGGTTTTATTTGTTCTTGACTTTCAATCAAGGAATCGATTTAGTTTATTTCATCAGTGTTGATTTTTGACGAAAATAAGTTGATTTTAATGGTGGCTAATCATAATATAAATTATATTCAAAATGAGTTTTACCGCACAAGTTCAAATTTAGTTGGGTTTCACAAAAGCGACACACAAAATCTCCACGAAAATATATACACATATTCTAGAAAGGCACAAAAGGAAGAACAGATTTCCGGAACAATAGATAAATCCTTCAGTTTTGAGCCTATAGCTGCACAGCACTCGAATGTTTCAGGGAGATGTTCAGTTTACTGACCATACACCAACGTGTACGTCTATATATTTGAATGTGTCTGTGCTTGTTTTACGTTAATTTTGAAGTTTGTAATGTGTATTTCAATGTATATTTTAATGACATGAATTTGTCTCGATCACCACCTTCGCAACAATTGTCTGAAGTTGAATCACAATCAGGATTAACTTGATTTTAAAGGTGGGTCAAGCAGAAATTGAGTTCCGTTTTCGTCTACTACATGTAATTATTGTCATTTCAGCTTTGAAAAGAATAAAGTATTCCGAACAAGTTAGCACAGTAACTTTTTTTAACAATAAACTGATGAAGAACACCGGAAAAGAAATAATAACTTTGAATACTGAGCCCTAAACTATCAGAATCGATTTGAGTCGGCGCCAAACAAGATCATTATCTATGAAAGAAGTCATCAAAACGCAGCCGTGCATCTCGCCGCCATCATTTTACGCTTCACCTAATCCAATTACTAGTTTGTTTGGCGCCGACTCAAATCAGTAACATTAGTTTAGAGCTCAATTATCATTTAGACTAAGAAGGTTTATTTTATTTTTGCTTTTCAGTTGATTTTTCGTCGGTTTAATTTTTTTTTGTTAAAACGTTTTAATTTTACTTTTCAGTTCCGTATTTCGTCAATTTAATTTTGTTAAAAAGTTTTTATTTTTGACATTTTGTATAAAAATCTACCAATTACTACCTACTTGTTTCTTGATTACTTCCAAAATAATTTACTTACCCACCTTACTCAACTATTACCAGTTAAATAATATGATTATCTACTTTTAATATTTGTTGTAATATAATATTTTCTGCTGTTCTGGTTAGTTTATTTCATTACTTCAGCATCATTCCATCCCCTCATAAATATACTGATTTTGACGGATGTGGAACAAGAATAATGTCAGTATGATCTGTCATTGTCAATCATGCATGTGTGTGCCAATGTTCACTAGTGAAAATCAATTATCCCCTATTTTTCTACCCAAGGGTGGGCAATTCCTCCCGAAATCCAGATATAAGGTATAAATTCTATCTATTAAGAAAAGAATCATCCAAATCGAAGAACCCAGTACAAAGTTATGCCTGTTAGAATCGGTTAACGACCAGAATCTCAGAGGGTGAGTGGATCAATATCCTTCATTTTGCTACCCCTTAGTGTATTTCATCTTTTAAATTCGAATGGGACCAACCAAATTATCGAAATCGGACGCATCAGTAAAAAAGTTATGCGATCATACATAAAAAAAAAATTATGGAAAAAAAATATACGGGTCGACTAGAGAACCTCCTCCTTTTGGTTTCTTGCCGGTTGAAAATAGTTTTACTTCCGTGAAATCCAACTAAATAAATTATATTGATTGTATTATATTATATTGCATCGATTGATTATATTATATAATCAATCAATACAAATGCAGTCACAGGAAATTTTGTATCCTAATGAATTTATCGATTTACCTTTTAACGTCTATATTTGCTCTCAACCTTTTTTCCTAAGGTAAAAAAAAAACAAGTGTACAGCGGAAATGTTAAAAATTTCTTATCTTCAATTAATGTCCAAAATCATTTTCGTTTTCGGTTTCGTTTTCGGCCGAAACAAAACCAGCCGAAGCTTTTTTTCGTTTTCGGCTGAAAATCCATTTTCGGTCGGACATTATTTATTGATAGTATAGCAGTAAAAGTTAATTTTGTTTTAAAAAATGGATATTGCCCCCCCTTTTTATTTTTTCCAAATTCTTTATGCTGAATTTACATCCCGTAACGAACCTAGGCCGGCCCTTTGTCGCCTGCGTCGCCATCGCAGCGATGGATCACCCCCGAGATATTCGAGAACCATCCCGTCCCCCCTTTCCGGTAATGCAACGGTCAATATTGGAAACAATTGGGGAACCCCCCTCGCCAACTGGGGAAAAAATTGAAACATCGAGAATGCTGTATCGGAGATAAATAGACAGCCCCAAGTCTCACGAACAGTCTGAACGAGCCCATACCATCGAGCTACACAGTGGCGTAGTAATATAAATTGTTTTTGATTAAGGTTAAATAAATTAGTTAAAAACCCCAAGTTTATTTCGTTTTTAAATTTGGGGTTGGGAATGAGATTTTGAAAATAAAAAAAGTGATGGGGAGTGGATAGTCAGAAAAAAAAATTGATAGCCTTTTTGTACGCCCAAAATAGACAGGGCCCCGGTTTTTTGGGGGGACAAGTGGGGGGAAAATAAACTGATACGCTGTTCGCGGAAAAAAGAAATAAAAACAGGGCCCGGTTTTCGGAAGTGGACAATTTTGCGTGGAATAAAAAAATGATACGTTTTCCCCGTGGAACAAAATAGCTGGGGCCCGGGAAAAGAATTCGCGGGAATTTTCAAACTGATAAACTTTTCGTGTAAAACAGACTGATACCTTTGTCAAAGAAAAAATGTGTTCAAGAAAAGTCCCTTGGGAGAAGGTAGGGGGAAATTTAAACGGGGAAATTTGGGGGAAAAGGGGAAAGGGGAAAAAAAGGGAAAAAAAACAAATACGGAAAACGGGAGGGAAAGGGCTTATAAAGAAGGTGAGGCCCCCAAAAATTTTTTTTTCAAATTTCCCAGGTGATTTGGTTGTAATGAATTGGAAGAAAATTCAAGAAGCCTAAAAAAAAAAAGTAAAATCTGAAGAGGTTTTTAAAAAATTAAGGGCCTAAGAAAATGCTAAAAAACTGGAAGAAAGCGAAGAAAATTCTGGAAAACGGGGGAAAAAGCTTCAAGAAAATTTAGAAATTGGAAGAGAAGTTTTTAAAAAGCCTGGAAGATAAGCCCCTTAAAAAAACAAAAGGCCAAAAAAAAACCTGTGGTGTGGCAATCGTCTAAAAAAAAAATGGGGAAACCCCTTTGGGGAGAGATGGACAAGATGAAGGAAATAATAGCATGAAATAAAGGGGAATCGGGCAGAAAAAAACAAAATAAAAGGGGGCGATCAGTGTGAAAAAAAAAAATTAATAGTGCTCCCCCAAGAGATGGTTAACGAAAAAAAAAATGCTGGACTTGAGTTTGAAAAGTGGGTAAAGTTCCCAAAAAGGGGATAAAAGCAAAAAGGGCATTTTCCCAAATAGGGAAGCCCCGAAGCCACCTCCCCGTTTGACGGAAAAATCCATGGGCAAAAATTTCCGCCGGCAGTTTGAAGCAGCGGCAAAACAAACGGATGGAATGAGGGGGAAAAGCCAGCACTGACACTTGCATTACGGGGGAAAGGCAAAATTCTACAAACCCCACCGCCCAAGAACAGGAGGACTAGATCATTTTTTTAAAATCTAGGGAAATTTCGATACGGGGCCCCGCCCATTTGGGGAAAAAGTATACCACTCCCAGCTGAAAAATCGCTGCCAAAAAAAAGGGGGAATCCTTACAAGAATTGAAACTGAAGGGGACCTTTTTGGCGTCCCCCATATCCAGCCACACCAGGGGAAAAGTAATGGAGCGATTTTGGGGTTTAAGATTCCCGGGGGGGGCTCCCTGACCAAGAAACCAGACAAGGTTGATATTAGCTCGTCCAAAACCCCTTTTTTTGACGCACTGGCACGAGCTTTGAATTAGGGCAAAACAATGCCAAAAAAAAAAATAAAGTTCAAACGATTGAGGAAGACTCACAGGAGCCCGCTAACTTGGAAACCCCCATAAGAAAA
>JAFIRS010006485.1:0-36546 GCA_018342105.1 Gonioctena quinquepunctata
ATTTTCAACGCATTCAACAATTAAAACAACATTTCTGGTTGCGGTGGTCTCAAGAGTACATCGCAGAGCTACAAACAAGAATAAAATGGCGAGACAATCACCATGTCTTAAAACCAGGGGCGTTAGTTCTGATCAAGGATGATCGAGCACCACCTTTGAAATGGTTACTGGGAAGAATAACCACACTTCATCCCGGCATCGATGGTACAGCGAGTGGCGACAATCAACACACACAAGGTCTCCTCAAGCGAGCATTCTCCAAAATTTGCCCTCTTCCAATCGAGCAACGAGAAGACTTTGTTGTGAAGGACAAGTGAATATTAACAGGGTTGAACAAATTCAACCAGCAATATCGAGTTTTGTATCTAGAATAATTCAATTGTTTTGTTTTGAAAGATCAATCCTTTCAAGGTGGGGGGCATGTATGAGATGATTCGTTAATTAGTTCAATTATTATTTAGAATCTAAGAGAGTTGTGTGTTTTGACGTTGTCAAGAAAACTGTCAACAATTTTCCGTTTATGTAAAGTTACAGTCCACATTAAAATAATTCAAAAACAAGAATACAACTATCAATCCTTAACAACGACACCGGCTATATAGCTTATGAAGAAATTGACGATATCCTACTGAGACACCTATTCTACCAGGCTGATCGGATTAATGTGAGAGGAAACCAAAAATACGATTTCCTCAAAGAAAAATTGTTGAAAATGGGATTGTCGTACCAAGTGGATATCTACGATGTGGCCTTCTATGATTCAAGCCATTGGTCGACAGACAAGTTCAAGCCTACCCTGGACCACTGCCCCTACCACAACACCCGGAAGTTCATGTGTGCCCAGTGGAACACTAAATCTTCACCAATGGCTGTGTACATATATCTTGCCGAATTAAGTTTATTTTAGAATTGTTTTTTTAGGAAATAAATATGTATGTATGTATTTCAGTGTTTCTGTCATCTCTCATTTCCCTTTGTCTCTCCTCATGGGTTGAGTTCCCAATTGAAATAAATGAAAATTGAAAGAAAAAAGTTGAGAAAAAAAAGTGGAGAAAAAAAGTTGAAAATACTTGAGAAAAAAAAAATTTAAAAAAATAATGGAGAAAAAAAAGTTGAAAAAAGCCGAGTTTGAAATGAAAAACAAAAGAGGGGAAACCGTCAGGGTAATTCTCTCTCACCAATGGGTATGCGTGGCTCACTCCACGTACACCGTTTGTGGAATAAAAGTCAGGTTAGACTCTCTATTCATTCATTTTGATATTACATGACGATTCCAAGCTTCTTTTTACAGTTTTGAATAGGAATTCCGCCAAAGCAAATGACATTATGGTTATAACAACACATGAGAGAACAAAAATCTTATATATTTCATGTTCCAAGGGTGGTAGTGTTGGTGGTGGTGGTGGCGTTGGTGACGTCATCGCTACTGCTGCCGTTGGAAGCCTTCCCATGGCATCACTGTACTTAGAATCATTCATTTCAAACTTGAGCTGATATTTCTCGATTATGGTTGTTGTTATGTCCTCGAGGGGGTGGCAGGTCTGTGGTGAAGAATAACCTTCGAAGTCCTGCTGTTCGATTCATTGGAATCCAAGACTGATTGCCATCTTTGAAAGAAACCGCTACTCTTCGTACATCATCATCATACGGTATGTCTACGTATAAGATGGTGTTCAGAATCAAAGTCACTAGTATCATTTGAATCATATTCCGATGTTGATGGTTGTGTCGTGCAGAGATTCAACTTTTTCAATTTTCTTGTGACGTTTCGTTTCTCTTCATAAAACTGTAACTCTTCGTTCAGAGCTCTGACTTTTCGATGAAACTGTTCCAATTTCCGTGTATACTCCTCTGTCATCGACAACATAACCTCAACTGACGTCATTTCAACAAAAAACTCCAATATATACTTGTTTCGTTCTTCTCCTCCTCTAAACACTCTTTCGATCCACCCTGTATATTTGGTAACGTTTTAAAATATTATTCAAGTTATCCCACACCGCTTCCATGTCGCCGACAGTGCCTTAGCCAGCTTAGATACAAATACGAATAGTAATCATATGACTTATCCCACGGTTCGAGCGTGCAGCTGCATACTCTCTTATCTTGTTAATGTAAACAAACTCTTTCAAAGGATGCCGCCGATATCTTATCTCAGTTAATGTAAACAAAGGATGCCGATATCCGGTCGCTTAAATAAACAACTAGAGGAAAGTGCTGACGTAGATAATATTCCTGCAAAGACTTGTCGGTTGAATCATGGCCGCATCATCACTGCTGGCTCCTCCCACTTTCCAAAATGGCCGCCGCCATTCACTGATCACGTGTCATTCAGTCTTCCGTCCAACCAATGCCGTTGACGGATATTGGTTGACACCCTCATTTCAATATGGCTGCTCGGCTATTGGATAGCGGCCGGCGGCTATCACCACTCCCACGACCTATCACAACTCTCTCCACCCCCACTCTCAATCACACACTCCCATACACAACATGGCTGCCACCATTCCGACCAATCACAGGCCACTCATCCCCCCCACCCCTACCCACATACAACCACCCCCACCCCTCTCACCGCCATCTTTTTCACAAACCCCTCCCACAACGAACCGCCCATGACCGCCACCATCATCCCTACCCCCACCCGAAAACCACCCCCCTCACCCACTCGCCAAAACCCACCCCAAAATAGGGGTTGGGCCAGAACCCTTGTAGTTATACTACTAGGGTTGTTTTTCTAACCGGTCTAGGAGGTGATTTCTCTTTTTGAATAGGATTCGTAGTCACAAACTCTAAAATATTAGATTACGCTTCTAATATTTTGAAAAACTCATCTAGAGTTGGATCATTTTTTGTGTTTCGTTGAGATTGATAATATTTTTCAGAATTGAATTCTAATTCACGCAATAGAATATTCTAAAGAAGAAAATCCCTTTACTGGGCATTTCAAGTTCTTTAAAGATAATGTTTGTTTATCGTAAAATCTCTCACATTTTGTGGTGTACCTTTTGTTATGATAGGAAAGTTAATAATTGAATTCAAATGAGAATTTATGATGACTAAATTGTTGTCATATCTTGCTTCTAGTATTTCAAGTGCAATTTATAGATTATCACTTGTCAGTTCCAATGAATCTTTTGAAGATGAAGCCTCTCCGCGAAGGTATGATTTCAAATAAATAAATTTCTGAATATTCGTTAAATTTACATTTTCTTTTATGAACGAAGTGAACAATTGATGAAAAGGAACCCATTTTTGGTTATCTCCTGTAGATGGAGAAATGAGAATTTGAGTCAATTTCACCCTTAAATTATTACAATTGAAAATTTGATTGCCAACAAGCTAGTATTAGCTGAAGAAACTGGTGAATTTTTGAGAAAATTAAATTTCTCATGAAAATCATAAAAATGATTTTCCACAACACTTCGGTCCTCGATATCAGTATTATTTACGTCTTAAATATCGATCTTGTATTTCTGAATATTTTGAAAAACTCTCCTAAACATTTTTCTCTAGAGCATCTACATTGAAATTATGTGTTTTATTTTCTAATGTATTTGCTAACCAACTGGAATGTCTTGTTGTCGAGGCCTTAGCATTCCTGCGAGCATTTTTCAATTCATCCATCATTTGCACTTGATGTTCAAGTGTACTTGAACAAAGTCAATATGGACAGCAAAATATCTACATATGTACATATATATGTATACACCTAAAAGCAAACAAACAGCAAAATCAAAAACCAAATCATATACAGGGTATTAGTGAATAAGTAAAAACTTCGGGGGGGTGATTCTGCATAAAAAAATTTCGACAGTTTGCTATATAACTTTTGTCCGCAAATGCTTCGTTTTTCGAAATACGGGGTGTTGAAGTTTTTCTTAAGAACTGATTATTTATTTATTGCTCTGAAACCGGTCGAGATATGCGAATGAAACTTGATGAGTTTCAAGGAGTAGTTGATGCGCATTTTTTGACTTGCAATTGAGAATTTTTTGTTGATCATTGGCGCGCATACGGGTAATTATCTCAAGAAAAAAATGGTACGCCAATAAGATATTTCAAATGAAACACCATTTTTGAATTTCTTGTTCAATTTGGGACACAAAATCTTGCTTGCCTTTTTTTTGTATGGGGCGTCGTTTTTATGCAGAAAAATAAAACATCTTAACGCGTATTTGTCATTACTTTAATACATTATCCAGTAGCGATGCCAGTAGGCCACTGTCAACATTCTGTTAATTACGAATATCTCAACGAAATGTCAAATTAGCGTTCCTCTTTTTCCATTAATGCTTTCAGTATTCGTGGATAGGAATGATGGAGTAATGAGTGTTGGGAATTTTCTAATGTGGGGGATCGATTGATTGTAGCTCTTTGGATTTGTGAATCTTGAAATTGGTCCCACATTTTGGGAACCTGGAAGTATAACTCTGTTTGTTATGGTGGACGTCTGGATACGGGAGAAACCTTGATTCCTGTTAGGATTTCGAAAAACAGATTCACGGTTGCTAGGTACATAGGACGAGAAATTAGAATTTGATGAATGACTTCCATTCTGAGCAGTTGTTCAGAATTGACTAGAATTTGACTGATTTATGTCATTGTGGTATTTTTTACCACATGCAGAACATCCTCTTGACTAACATTATGTTAGCATGTTTTTTGCCCCCATATAATTAAAACATAAAGATTCAGACCCCAAAAATTTGAACTTATCATCTGATGACATATTGGAAAAGTTGGTGCAGGAAGTCATGACTAGGAGTTTTGCAATGCCGACAATTTCTTTCGCTGGAATTGTGAATATGCAGGGTTGTTTTTCTAACCGGTCTAGGAGATGATTTCTCTTTTTGAATAGGATTCGTAGTCACAAACTCTAAAATATTAGATTGCGCTTCTAATATTTTGAAAAACTCATCTAGAGTTGGATCATTTTTTGTGTTTCGTTGAGATTGATAATATTTTTCAGAATTGAATTCTTATTCACGCAATAGAATATTCTAGAGAAGAAAATCCCTTTACTGGGAATTTCGATTTCTTTAAAGATAATTTTTATGTTTATTGTAAATCTCTCACATTTTGTGGTGTACCTTTTGTTATGATAGGAAAGTTAATAATTGAATTCAAATGAGAATTTATGATGACTAAATTGTTGTCATATCTTGCTTCTAGTATTTCAAGTGCAACTTATGGATTATCACTTGTCGATTTCAATGAATCTTTTGAAGATAAAGCCTATCCGCGAAGGTATGATTTCAAATAAATAAATTTCTGAATATTCGTTAAATTTACATTTTCTTTTATGAACGAAGTGAACAATTGATGAAAAGGAACCCATTTTTGGTAATCTCCTGTAGATGGAGAAATGATAATTTGAGTCAATTTCACCCTTAAATTATTACAATTGAAAACTTGATTGCCAACAAGCTAGTATTAGCTGAAGAAACTGGTGAATTTTTGAGAAAATTAAATTTCTCATGAAAATCATAAAAATGATTTTCCACAACACTTCGGTCCTCGATATTAGTATTCTTTACGTCTTAAATATCGATCTTGTATTCCTGAATATTTTGAAAAACTCTCCTAACCATTTTGCTCTAGAGCTTCTACATTGAAATTATGTGTTTTATTTTCTAAGGTATTTGCTAACCAACTGGAATGTCTTGTTGTCGAGGCCTTAGCATTCCTGCGAGCATTTTTCAATTCATCCATTATTTGCACTTGATGTTCAAGTGTACTTGAACAAAGTCAATATGGACAGCAAAACATCTACATATATTCATATATATCCACATACAGCAAAATCAAAACGCAAATCATATACTAGGTATTAGTGATAGTCAAATTCGGGGATTCTACATATAAAATATTGACAGTTTAGTTATATTTGTTCGCAAATGCTTCGTTTTTTCGAAATACGGGTGTTGAAGTTTTCTTAAGAACTGATTATTTATTTATTGCTCTGAAATTCGGTCGAGATATGCGAATGAAACTTGATGAGTTTCAAGGAGAGTTGATGCGCATTTTTTGACTTGCAATTGAGAATTTTTTGTTGATATGCGCATACGGGTAATTATTCAAGAAAATGGTAATGAGATATTTCAATGAAAATCATTTTGAATTTCTTGTTCAATTTGTACACAAAAACTTGTTGCTTTTTTGTATGGGCGTCGTTTTCATGCAGAAAAATAAAACATCTTAACGCGTATTTGTCATTACTTTAATACATTATCTAGTAGCGATGCCAGTAGGCCACTGTCAACATTCTGTTAAATACGAATATCTCAACGAAATGTCAAATTAGCGTTCCTCCTTTTCTGAACTTTCAGTTTGGTATAACATTAATGATAATAAGTTATAAATTTTTCTTTGTTCCTTAAATGTACCATTTTCGCGCAAACGTTGGTGAAGACGGGCAAATATTGTGTGATGGGGTACCCTACGTCCTGGAAACGAATCAGCACACAATCGTCGAGCTTGTCGACCATCTCCATTACTTCGACCATAGACAAAATACATGTCTGACAATTCCGCAATTGTATAATTTTCCATTATTTTCGACAAAAGAAAAACTAATTACTTATTATCATCAACGTTATACCAAACTGAAAGCTTGAAAATGAAGGAACGCTTATTTGCCATTTCGTTTGAATATTCGTATTTAACAGAATGTTGACAGTAGCCTACTAGCATCGCTACTAGATAATGTATTAAAGTAATGACAAATAGGCGTTAGGATGTTTTATTTTTTTGCATAAAAACGGCGCCCCATACGAAAAAAAGGCAGGAGAGATTTTTTGTCAAAAATTGAACAAGAAATTCAAAAATTTTCTTTATTTGTAATATCTCAGTGGCGTACCATTTTTTTTTTATTGAGATCATTACCCGTATGCGCGCCAATGATGAACATGAAATTCTTAATTGCATGTCCAAAAATGCCCAATAACTACCTCTTGAAACTCACTGAATTTCATTAGCATATCTCGAAATTTCAGAGCAATGAATAAATAGTCAGTTTTTAAGAAAAATTTTAGCACCCCGTATCACGGGAAACGAAGCATTTGCGGACAAAAGTTGTTTGGCAAACTGTCATAATTATTTCATGCAGAATCACCCCCTGAAGTTTGTCGCACTTATTCACCAACGCCCTGTATATATGATGTCTCCTATATAAACTTGTTTTGGAAATATCGATTGATGCCAATAGAACTTTTCAAATGTGTTTAGTACATGAGAATATCAAGACTTACAAATGTCACTTGAATGCTAGTAAAACATAAACCAATAAATCAAACCCAATTACAAAATGGAGCTATGCGCCTTGAATTTTATCGAAGTCAGCTACATCGAAACCCTTTTCTCTAAGAAAAACTTTGCCTTGAGTTTTGCCAAAGTCAGCTAAATCGGAACTCTTCTTTTTCAGAAATATTTGGAGTTGGGAGTACCTGAAAATCCAGCTCTGATTGGACCATGAAAATAAAATGGAAATAGGTAGAATGATGTACAATCCTTCTTCCTTCGTGGTTTTATTTGTGTTCTTCGATTTGGTGACAGTCAATCCTGCATTGACTAACTTCGAGTATCAGGAATTAAAGAATTCCATGTTATTTTCTTTCTAATCCGACAACCCTTGCTTGTCAGTGTAGAAATGCAGGAACATTTTCAATGATTATTTTCAGCTTGATGAGATAATATTTTGGAGTATGTTCGTATGAGGAATTCGAAGGAACCTAAGAATGGAATTTGCCAGGGACACATCTATACTTTCTCAAATGTTCAATGTGCAGATTCAAATATAAAAAATATACTCAATAATGAGAGCGAAACTAACTGCCATCTTAGTTTAATTAGTCACACAAAACGTGTCAGTGATAATGGATACAAGCCTACCATTGTTTCTGTAACACAAATAATAATGCAAAAATAGATCCGGCAGGCCTCATACTTCAGGGCTGGCCTCATACTTTATTAACAACATTTTCAACCATGTTTGAACCATAACTGTCTGAAAACTGATTTTAACAGAATAGATTTCTGAGGAATATTTCAAGTATATCTGATAAACGTCAAAATGACTTGTACAATATGACATATTTAGAATAAATCATATGCTAAGATCTGTATTTTATTAGTTTTTAAATTTACAAATTGAGTTTCTCATAGTACTATTCCACTCTTCTTGTTCTCACAGTTCCAGTACTTGTTCATCTCATCCCAGCACCAAGTTCCTTCTGTTATTGATGTAAACTGCTGGTACTGGTCGAAACATTTACATTTTGGTTGTTCTGGTTGGTTGCAAATATGCGTAAACCACAATTCATCCTCACACTCCAACGACATCGTTTTTCTTTTTGTGGTCTGTAGTGATTCCAACATTTGCAGTCGGAGATTCGTCTGCCCATGAGAGGCATGCGATGATGAGAAAGCAGAAGGTCATGATGAACTTCATCTGTAAGGAAAAAAAAGATTTTGGAGAGATTTCAACTGACAATAAGAAAAAAATTTTACCGAGTAGAAAGGCAAAAGCGATTTCAATTGTAGTTTGAGTTATTTATGGTATATATATATATATATATATATATATATATATATATATATATATATATATATATATATATATATATATATATATATATTGTGAACACCACCAAAATGGGACCAACTTGAATTCTAATACCCCCTTATCTGTTACCCACACAGGACTCAAATTCAACTTTCACCCAGAAAATATTGAGTAATTTCACTTTAAAAGTAGATACAAAGATACTCAGTTTCCATTACATCAAAAGATCTTGAATGAAGTCCCAAAGTGCAGCAGAACCCCCAGCTTTATCAGAAAAACCCTTGAAACCTGGGGGTTTAATCGCACTTTGAAGATACAGCTGAACTTGAATTTTTCTAACTCCCCCAGATGCAATTCAGTAGAATAGCTATACCATTACTGGCGCAACCCCTATTTTGCTACCCTTAGTGGTGGTTTCGGCAAAGGTGGAGGTGGGGGATGATGGTGGGGGTCATCGGCTGTTCGTTGTAGGAGGGATCTGGGGAAAAAATGGCGGTTGTAGGTTTAAGGAGAGGGTGGGGTGAGTGTATGTGGGCAGGTGAAAATATGGAAGTGGTCTGCGATTGGTCGCCATGATGGCAGCGTTTGATGGAGTGTGATTGAGAATGGGGTGGGGAGAGATGATGGGTCATGTGAGTGATGATAGCCGTCAGCCGCTATCCAATAGCCGAGCAGCAGCAGCAGCAATATTAAATGGAGTGGGTGGTCGTCCGTTGGCCACATTCGTCAACCGATAGCTGCATTGGTAAACGGCATTGTCACGTCGTTCAATCAAGGAAGTGAAATGAGCGGCAGCCATTTCGACAGAGAGGAGTCACCAGTGCTTATGAGCAATGATGCGGCTATGACTCAACCGACAAGTCGTTGCAGGAATCGAGCATTGGCCGTTATCTACGTCGGAACTTTCGTTATCAGTTGTTTAATTAAGCGACCGGATATCGGCGTATCCTTTGGAAGAGTTTTTTTTACATTAACAAGATAATAGAGTATGCAGCTGCATGGTCCCCTCTGTGGGATAACCGAATATAAACACAATCCTACCAAGGTCAAATACGACTTGAATAATATTTTAAAACGTTGCCAAAGATACAAAGAGGATCGAGAGAGTGTTTAGAGGAGAAACGAAAAGTATACAAGAAAATTGAAAGAGTTGAATCTTTGCACGACACAGCCATCAACATCGAAATATGATTCAAATGGTACTAGTGACTCTGATTCTGAACACCATCTTATACGTAGACATACCATATGATGATGATGATGATGATGATGATGTACGAGGAGTAAGCGATTCTTCAAAGATGGGAGATAATCAGTCTTGGGATTCCAATGAATGGAACAGCAAGACTTCGAAGGTTTTCTCCACCACAGATCCCCTCACCCACCCTCGGAGACGATGATGATGATCAAGAAATATCGGCTCAAGTTTGAAAAGAATGATTGACAGCCGCAGTGATGCCATGAAGAAGTGTTCCAACGGCAGCAGCAGCAGCAGTAGGATGACGTCACCAACGCCGCCACCACCACCACCAATACTACCACCCTTGGAACATGAAATATATAAGATTTTGTGTGCTCTCATGTGTTGTTATAACCATAATGATTTCCGCTTTGGTGAAATTCTATTCAAAACTCTAAAAAGAAGCTTGGAATCTTCATGCAATATCAAAATAAATGAATAGAGAGAGACTCTAACCTGACTTTTATGTCCATATTGACAACATACGGTGTACGACGGAGCCACGTATACCGTGTGGGTGTCTTCATTTCAAACTTGGCTTTTTTCAACTTTTTTTCAATTATTTTTCAATTTTTCTCAAGTATTTTAATTTTTTCTCAAGTATTTTAATATTTTCTCAACTTTATTTTCATTTTTTCAAGTTTTTCTCATTTTTTACAATTTTTTTTCTCAACTTTATTTTTCAACTTTATTTTTAATTTTTTTCAATTGGGAACTCACCTGAAAGAGAAAAAAGGAGAGAAGAGCGATGAACAGAAATACTGAAAAACAAACATACATATTCATTTCTCATAAAAACTTTCTAAAAAAAAATTTAATTTGTGAAAAATATGTACACAACCATTTGTGAAGATATTGGGTGTTCCTGTAGGCACACATGAACTTCCTGCTGTTGTGGTAGGGAAGTGGACCAGGGTGGGTCGAATTTGTCTGTCGACCATTGACTTGTATCATTTTTTTGATACGATGTGACCTTTGATCACATCGTAGAGTTCCAAATTGGTGTGACAAACTCATTTTCCAGCAATTTTTCTTTGAGTGAGAAATCGTAGTTTTGATTTCCTCTCACAAACCCGATCAGCCTGGTAGAATATGTGTCTCAGTAGGATGTCATCAATTTTTCCATATGCTTTGTAGCCGGTGTCTTATGGAATACCATGCATCGATTTTTCCAAATATCGTACGGTGTGACGGTCTTAAGGGATCCCGGTTGGTATACGGCACAGGTGTTTTTGAATAAAAATTGTGTCGCTGATTGCCAGATGGACACCCTTTGGATACGCATGATGGCTGGATGATGAATGAATGAACGCCGCCGCGCCATAGCGATCTATATCAGGCTTCATCGTTTCGGAGAGGGGATGATATTCCATCATGCAATCATGAAGATGATGCAATAGACACGAGTCCTATCAGGTAATCCCACGCTCGATTCGATATCCAATCGTACGTTAACCGTACCGAATTTCATAGTTTCTTCCTGTTTTGAACAATCGATGACGAATAAGGCGCGATATCTGAAACCGAGGTAATCCAAAAGTGTGGGGCCTCTCATGGAATTCCGTATAGCTGTGAAAAATTTTGTAAAGTTGGAATTTGCTTGGTGAAGTGATTTTTAGCGAAATTCAAATTCAGTCGTTTGGGCCCATAATCAACGTTCGAAGACAAACGAATATTTTGAATGTTGACAAGTTGGAAGGTGGTAGGATCGACAGAAACATTATCTCGTACATTAGTTTGGAAACACACGATGACAAAGCGTGGCCTTCAATACTGGTACTCGTCCTAACCGACCATATTTCACGTTGAGCATTTTGCGTAATCGAAGGCAATTCGTTCTATTTCCATTTTCGGGAAAGGTATCACTATCAGTCTGTCTGTCTGTATGGACTTCATTGATTTGTCATTTATTTCCGCATTAGGAAAATGTGTTGACTTTCATCCAATGCTATCGATCACAATTGAGCCGTAGTCGTTCCCACCGCATCAATACCTGCCTCACGTATAATGACGCAATCATTATCATTTGTGCTCTGACAAATCGTAGAGTTTGTCGTCCACTTTACATTGGCCCCCGCCGTCCCGCAGGAAGGAGTCCATGGCTTCACTTGGGGTGGGGTATCCGAGGTCTGTCATTTTGGGGGGTTTAACCATCGTGCCAGCCCCTGTCGAAGGCCTTGGAAACATCTAGGAATAAGGTCCTGTGTGGTGTCCCTCCCAGGTTGAAGCCGTTACGGAAAAAGCCCACCATCCTCGTGCCCCGATTTCCGAGAGTGCCCTTTGTCGGAAGCCGAACTGCTCGTCTGGTAGGACGTTGAGTTCTTCCGTGAGTGGTTCCAACCGTCTCTGGATGACTTCCGTTCGCCCCCTTTGCTCATCGGAGGGTGTGGGGTTGATGGGCCGGTGGTTTTGGGTATCAAGGGTTCTTGTTGGGGTTTGGGGATCATGATGACCGTGGCTTCTTTCCATGGTCAAAGTGTCTATTAAGCATTGTATTGACATGCTGGTCAAGGCAGCAATTTTTCCAGGGGTTTTAGGGCTCTGTTGGAAATTTGGTCTGGTCCGGGTGCCTTGCGGGTAGCAAGGTTTCGATAATGTCCTTGATTTCTTCTGGCGAAGTTGGTTCAAGGACGTGCTCGGCATCTTTTTGGGATCCGTCTTATTCTCCTGACAGTCCTGACTGGCTCGCTTCTGCGTTTCCACCTCGTCGGTTTGATTGACCTGGTTGTCCCTACACTGGCGTTCGAAAGCGTCGGCAAATGCTTCGCTTTCGTTGTCAGTGTAGCCAGCCCTCTCCGTGGAGTGGCGACACGGTTTCCTTCTGCCTTGTCGAAGTACTTTCTGCATTTTCCATACAGAGTTGTCTTCTGTGCTCATTTATGTCATCCTGTTTGTCCATTGCTGAGGTTTGGTGGGCTTTGAGTTCCAGCCGCAGTTGCCTGCCTGCTCTGGTTCATTCCTCTCTTATCTCGGAGCCAGTGTCCCTGGTATCTCTTTTTCAAGCGGCGTCTGCTCCTAACAAGCTCCCCTAACCTCTGGGGTAGTGCTGGAAGCTGAACCTGGCTGCTTGGGAGGTCTTGGAGCTGCGTCTGGCTTCTTGAATGCATTCTTGCAACTGTGTTGTTGCTCTCTCGAGATCAGTCTCTTGGCAGTATTCCGTGGATGTTTCTATGGAGTCGTGTATGATTCTTGGAATCGGTTCCAGTCGTCGTCTTCCTGGTAGCTGGTTCTCAGGTTCCGCGCTCTCCCTATTGTTAGTAGGATTGGAGTTGTGGTCTGAGGAGCCCTCGTCTAATACTTCCACCCGGTGTTGGCTGGGATGGACTGTACGAGTGCTAAGTCTAGGATGTCTGGTGTTTGGTTTGCTAGTCGTGGTAGGTGGGTTCGAAGGGGCTACTACTTCGATGTCGTTGTAGTCGGCCAGTAGGTTCTCCAGATTTCGGCCTCTTGGATTGTTGTCTGCAGTGCCATGTCTGTGACTTCGCGTTGAAGTCTCCGATGGCTAGCAGTTGGGTGATGGTCTGGAAATAGTTCTGCTAGGTCTTCTTGGTATGTTTCCTCTGGCGGATATACGTCGAAATGATTCTTAGCATTCCTATGGTCTGACTTTCACTTTTACTCGCGACTGCTTCGCCTCGAGATAGTTCCGGTTTCAGCCTCGTGTGTTCGGGTCGTCTTACAGAAGGGCTCCCACCCGTGCGACAACCGGGTCTGTTTCCAGCAGGGAATCCTGGAAGGTGGAAGTTCTTCTGGGGTTTCAGTGCTGTTTCCTGGATGGCGATGACGTCCACTTGTGTCCTGGATATCAATTCGTGCAGCTCATTCTTTTCGTGTGAGTGCGCTGTTGATGTTCCAGGAGAGATTTTGAGGTTTTCGGAGGTTGTCTAGCATTTAAGACTTCCTGGGGCCTGACTTTGTTTGGAAGAGTCCGCGTTGCGTCTTGAGCGCCTCGTAGTGCCAACAGTTGCTGGTTTACTGTTGTGGTTGCTGTTGTTGTTATCTTTGCTGGCCCCCATTTTGGTGGTGCCTGTGGTGCTTGGGTTGGGGCAGCGTTCCGGGTCCCTCGCCTCCGTGGTGGTTGGTATGTTGTTTGTGTAGGTCTTGGTTGTTGCTTGTTGTTGTCTTGTCGTGGGTCTGGGGAATTTTGACGTTTCTAAAGTGGCCGTGTGTGGCCCTACAGTTTGCGCAGATGGCTGGCAGCTCTCTGTTTTTCGTGCAGGTGCGGGACTTCGTGCTCTGCTCGCACTTCACACCTGGGGTGGAATGGCAAACCTCTGTGCATGCCCGAACCACTGGCATTTGTGGCATTGGGAGACGAATCCGCCGGTCCTTTGCCTTTGTGGTTCCACTCTAACCTTCAACATGACACAGGTGTCTAGTTTGAAGATGTGGGCTTTCTGACTTGGGCACTTTCACTAGGAACAGTGGAAGTGCCTTTTTTTGTTCTTCTTGAGGTCATTTATGACACTCTAGGACAGTGAAGCCCGAATCCTGGACGCTTTCCCTTACGTCCTCTGCCTTGGTGTTTTCCGGTATTCCCGGATCACCGCGTGTAGCGGAATCTCTGTTTTCAGAGAGTACGTATAAAAATCGTACCCTCCTGCTTCGGAAAAGCTGTGGTTGCCCTCCAGCTATTTTCGTTCTCCGTCTGATTGTTATTCCATCGGAGGTGAGCCTGGCCTTCAGGAAGTTTATCTTCCTCCTGGCCATTTCGGCGGAGACAGCCTGCCACTTGTCCTTGTTCCTAAGGACGACTGGTGGTGGTCTTTGGGGTCGCTTCCTGGAGGTGGGGGCCCTCGGAGATGGTTTGACCTCTGTTGGCTGCTACGGGAACCGTTTTGGCGACGGGGCCGATTTGGTTCCGGCTTTTGGGGCTTCTGAGGTCTCGGGTTTGGACTTCTTTTCTTTTAGATGTTACAACGGTGAACTCTGCGTCATAGTTGCTGGGGTTCTCGTTGTCTTTGCTGTCGGGAAAGGTCAGAGGTCTTTTCTTGGAGACGTTGTCCTCCGTCTCCATGATTTCGTCTTCTTTTGGCGGTCTTGAGTCCAGGTCTGGCTTCTCAGCCACCTGTACTGGCTTTCCAGCCTCCTTTTTGCCAAGGGCGGCGATGGCCTTCGCTGCCTCCTTCTGTGAGGCACCCGCTGAAGCATTTTCGTAAATGCTGAGTTTTTCTTTTAGCATCTCGTTTTCCTTTCGGATGTCCTCCAGCTGCTTCCTCAGCTCGGTTAGCACCTCGTAGATGTGCTCCATTCTGATTTTTTTCTTCGTCTTCTTCTCCTTCATTGTCGCGACCGAGCTTCTGCTGCCCTTCGTCGGTTGAGATGGCAGATTCTTCATCTGAGGACGACATTTTAGTGCATGGGTATCACTAATCCTTCCTTTCCGTTTTTTAATTTGCACAGCCACCAACGATCTAACGATCTGGACGGCTATACACTTCTTGAAATAGAATTCCCGAGTTTGCCTTGATAAAAGCAGTTTCTGGAATTTCTCACTTGCCTTAATAAAAGCAGTTTCTCAAATTTCTCACTTGCCTTGATAAAGACACATGTTGCTCATTCAGCTCTCACTGAACGAATACACCCACACGCTGCTGTAATTCACAAATTATTAAAACATGTTTTTATTGAAAACCAAATATTTGCACTAGTATAAAATTGTTAAAATTAAAAAAGTCCCTTCAATTTGCGAATAATACTATATCAATTTGTTACGGTAGGTATTGAATACTAGGGTTTTGATTTGGATTACATTCAAAATACTCACTTAACCACCTCACATCAATTATGAACTATTATATACTATAACTAGCTGGTACCAGCGACATCGTCCGCATTGAACCTTGTATTTTTTGTGACGACTATTACAAATTCACTCACCTTGTTAGGGACATAATTTCTAAGAATACTGAAACGTATTTCTTTATTTGTAACAAAGACCTCAAATACCAATTTTTATGCCCCTTACTTCAAAACTAAGGAGGCCCTTACACAAACTATTACTCCCCCCCTTTCACCCCCCTAGGAGTTATTGCATTTATAAAAACAGTGACACATGTATTTATTTATCCCTTACAAAGACCTCAAATACCAATTTTTATGACCCTAACAGAACCCCCATGCAAACTTTCACCATCCATTTCACCCCTTCAGGGGTTGCATTTCTAAAACACTGAAATACATATTTCTTCTATTTGTGAGAAAGACTTCAAATATCACTTCTTATGACCCCATCTTGAAAACTAACGTGATTCCCATACAAACTTCCAATATCAATTTAACCTCCATTTTACCCCCAAATAACAAATTTCATGATCCTTACTTCGAAATTACTATACAGACTGTAGGGTTGAATTTTCAAAAACCTTGAAACACATTCAACTTCAATTGTGAAGAAGGGTTCAAATACTTATTTTCATGACTCTAATTTCAAAACCAACTTCACTTTCACCCCCCTTCTCACCCACCTTTTCACCTCTCTAGGGATGAAATATCAAAAAATTATGCTGTCAAAATTTCAGCTCTCAGGTCCAGCGGTTTGATCTGGGCGTTGATCGTATATCAGTCAGTCAGTGAGTCAGTGAGTCAGGACATGTAATTATATATGTTAGATATTACCCCAAACACGAGATAGCTGCTGTGAACCGTTGAGGAGATCCCTGGAAGTTTCAACAGAATCGGTTCACAGGTGTAGAATCAATAAATCATCCACAATTTTTCTACCCTCAGCAGTGTTATTTCAAATTCATATGGAATCAACTTACAAGCATACCCTATACTATAAAAAATTATCTAAATCGGATATCCCAGTACAAAGTTATGCGGGGTAGAATCGGTTAAGAAGTAAACATTCAGTGGGTGAACCAACAATTATTCCTCATTTTCCCACTTGAGGGGTGGATTTTTCCTCAAATCCAACTGAAATCAACTTGAAGTAAAACCCTGTCCATCAAAATCAAGATCATCAAAATCGGACTACTGTGCAAAAAGTTATGAGTGGTCATACATAAAAAAAGTATATACACGTCGACTAGAGTACCTCCTCCTTGTTTTTCGTCGTTTGAAAATGAATCCCATAAACTAAAACAGGAAAATTCAGTGACTCAAACTTATACGTAAAAAAGGAGTAAAGGTAGAAATTAAGTGTTTTACCATAATACCTATCGAAAACAATTTCCTGATCTATTCTAATAGAAAATTATAAATTAAACGCAGAAGAGTTTTGAGGTGCTTTTTGAACATATTGGTAGGATAGTAAAAATATCCAAGTGGGTATTACATACGGAATTGGAAGAATTCATTGATCTCATCAAAAGAGAGTTATTGTAGTGATTGCTATTGGAAGTTTTCATGTGGAAAATTAGTCTCTTTCTTGTTATGTAGAGACTGTAATTCATCGAATACTCAGAGATTGGTAAGCGTAAACAAAAAGTATATCGGAAAATTTTCTCCGGATAGATAATTGTCCAAGTTTGTTGAATCTGAGGTTCTCATCATAACATTCAAAATGCCGATGGCGAAAATGTAGTTTGGATTTTTTACAATTTCTTTCTGGACATACACTTTTTGCCCCATAAAACCATAAAAGCAATATATTTCTCTCTTGTAGAATCTATCATAAATTAGGGCATCGTTGTGTGTAGAAATGCTTGTAGTATATACTTATCAAAGCTTGAAGTATCCAAAAAATGGATAATAAAAATAATTCTATTTAAAAAAAAAGCGTTACCCATCTTAAGTAGTATATGAAAAAAGGGGATTACTCACCCCAAACCAACTTTACCTTGAAGCAGTTGCAAGATTTATGTTTAAAATTTCTTATCATATAAATAATCTCTGTCATAACCTAAACACGTGAAACGCAGCTCAACTAAATATCCTTTTGAAAAACCCCAAACATGTTGCTTGCCAGAAACATATATATTTTACAGGTCCCAAAGTGTACAACGCTCTACCGCAGAACTTCAGAGTAATGCTATTTAATGAAATTCAGAAAGACATTATGAAATGGATTATACAAACAAAATCCACCCTTATTTACCTTGAATAAGAAAATTAAAAAATAAAATAAGTTACCTACTGTTCACTTCACTTAAAATAAATTACACAAATCAAACTACTTTTCCTTTCTCCACTAAAGCACTCAATATATTGTGCCTATGTATACATTGTCATAGTCAGTACCTCAGAAACAATTCTTCAAACAGAAGAGTCGCACACACAGTATCTTAGAATACCATAGTGCGCAAAATTCCAGTAATAGTTGAGGTCAAATTGTCTAAATGAACACACTTTTATAGATATATTATTTTAGAATAGAGATGATTTTTGTCAAATTACTGAACTATTGTATTTCTATTTCTACTGTATTTCTATTTCTATTGCTGAATAAACTTATAACTTAACTTATAGTAGATACGTAAGATGTATTTGTCATAAACTGGGTTCCATATAATTCAATTAAATTCCAATATAGGTATTACCATACAGTTATATATTGTTACAACATAGAAATGACTTTGAAATTATTTGGTATTTCTCAGGATGAAGCCAACAGCTTTCAATGCCTTCCTAACGATAATCTCAACATGGCTTTTCAACGGATTTTTTTCATCCAGGATGACCCCTAGGTCCTTCACTTCATCTTCGGATTTATTTATATGAAGATATGTTGTCGAAGGAGTTGAACACTTCGATAAGAGAATTTGGGAACATTTCTGTATATTGAGAACAAGCCTATTGATTGTAAAGTATTTTGAAAAACGATATAGATCATTTTCAAGGTCTGAGTAGTCCATGTTGTCTGTGATTCCTTCAAGAATTTTTGAATCATCTACGTATGATAATATTTTAGATGCAATTAAACATTTTTATATGATACTTAGAAAAATACTGAGTAGTAAGGGACCTAGGCGTGATCCTGTGGTACACCTGGGTTAATTACTGTTTCATGCGATTGAGAGTTATTCAAGGTGATATATTGGTATCTGTCAGAAATATAAGAGTTGACAAGCCTCAATACACCAATATTTCCAAATTTCGTCACCAGAGTTGTATGATGTACTTTATCGAATGCCTTGGAAAAGTCGGTGTACACTGCACACATTGACACTCCATGTTCCATGGAGGAAAATATCTTGCACAAACGGAAATAGATTAGTGGTGACACTTCTCTTCCTGTTGAATTGTAATGTTATGCAAACCATTTGAGTTCACAAACTTTATTTCACATTAGTAGGAAAAATTGAGATGAAAACAATTAAACTGACACACAGAGGATCTTAGTTGATAATAACTAATGGAAAACCTTTTTGAAGACAAGCTTTTATTAAGGCCGTGTACTGAAACGTATAAAATGAATTTGAGTCATCGCTGATAATGATTTGATAATTTTTTTTATTTTTTATTGTTTGGTTTCAAAAAGATTGTCATGAAAATAGGTACCAAATATTTCATTTGGGCAGTGATTGGTTGGTAAGTAAGAACTTCTCAAAGTATATAAGTTTTACAATTATTCATAAAAGTAGGTACCAATTAACTTCATTGGGCAATGATTGGTTGGTAAGTACCAATTCGTTGAAGTAATAATTTCATTACAATTCACGCTAAAAGCTTTCTGAAACTAAATAATTCAACAAAAAGTAATTAAATTATGGTCAGCGATGACTTAAACTTATTTCATACGTTTCAATACACGGCTTACATAAAAGCTTGTCTATCAAAAGGTTTTTTATTAAATATAAAATTTTTTGCTTTCTAGTAAGTTCACCTCGATCTGTTCATTTCTATTGTCAGATCAAAAAGAGATAGGAAAACTATGGAAAAAAGTGATGATTCCGAATCTTCGCCTTCGGGTAGCGAAAGCGAAGGTGAAAGTCTCGCCTATTATCTCACGCGATAAATCTAAATGGATACCACTGAGAGACTATATGGACAAATGTGTACCAAAAATCGGTTACAGAAAAGTCCAAAATTTAAATGACGGATTAAAAATCCAACCCGCTTTCCCTAATGACTACAAAAAGATTCAAGACATTCTTACCCGCAAAGATGTTCCATACCATACTTTCACGTCACCAGAGGACAAACTTCTCAGAGTCGTATTCAGGAGCGTTCCCACTGAATTTGACGGGGACATTGAAAAAGATTTAGAAGACCGATGCTTCGACATAACTTCAGTCTCGCGTAAAAAAAATACGATAAAATACCTATGCCCATGGTTCTTGTACTGAGTGGTAGAGAAAATAAGTCAATTCATGACGTTAGAGAAATTTTAGACATAATTGTCAGAGCGGAATCCCAAAAATCACGAACATCCGTGGCCCAGTGCTATAGATGCCAAAAATTTGGGCATGCGCAAAATAAATGCTTCGCACAGCCAATGTGTGTTAAATGCGGTAATTCTCATCTTACAAATTAATGCAGGAACTCAAAAAACCCACCAGCAAAGTGCTGTAACTGCAAAGGCCAGCACACGGCCAACTACAGAGGGTGCACTTGTTTCCCCAAACTACAAAAGAAAACAAGCAATAGAAATAATAATAATGACGATCAAAACCGAAATCGCGAAAAACGTCACGTGGGTGCTGGTTCAACAGGACCAAGTACCTCTTATGCTAGTGCTGCTAAAAACTCAAATCCAAATGGAGTCCGATTTAACAAGAGATCTTGAAGAGTTGACCAACTTGCTGAAGCGGAGCCCAGGGCTTAAACAATTTATTAGCCTAAACGCCCTTAACCTCCGTAATGAATAACACAATTACTCCGGACTTTCTGAACATGGTGACCTGGAATGACAACGGGCTTAAATCAAAGAAAGTTGAGCCTATTGACTTTTCAACTGATCATGATATACATATAGTGTTCCTACAAGAAACGCACCTTAAAAACGACCACGTTGGCATGCCAAATTATAAAATATTCAGGAAATATAGACTTGAGAGGCGGAGTTGCCATTGGGGTAAAACGAAACCTTTCCGTAGTCCAAGCCGACTTAGATTCAAATAGATTAAATAACACGAAGGCTATAGGCGTTGAGGTCAATACCCAGAAAGGTCGTCTCCGACTAGGATCAGTTTACAACCCCCCAACCAGCTACTATCTGAAAAAGCTCTAGATAGCCTAATCGGTGAAGTTAACACGCCAACAATTTTGGCAGGCGATTTTGATGCAAAGCACGTTTCGTGGAGCAGGGTAACGAACCCAAACGGCCTCAGACTGCGCAGACATTGCGATAACTCAAACTACATAATTGAAGCACCTGATTGTCCAACTCATTACGGAGCAAACAGACCAGACATATCAGACATAGTACTATATGAAAATATTACTTGAAACATTAATTTAGAAAGCATCAGCGAACTAAGCTCGTGCCATAATCCGTTCTCTATAACTTTAGGCCAAAGACAGTCTGCCCAAGTGGATAGCTATTATAATACAACAAATTGGGAAAATTTTGAACTCCGTTTAACAAACGAGTACTGCTCCCTCGAATTGATAGAAAGACCGGACGAACTAGATGATGTTCTCAAAAAATTTGAAGGAACAATTATTAAAAACTTTCACGATTGCTCTATTAACATAAAAGAAACCCTACGAACTATAGTACCTTACCGCCAAACGTTAAGCTCCTAATTAGGAGAAAAACAGAGCTAGAAGACGCTACCAAGCGTCACTAGCTGGTAATGATAAAGTCTTTCATAATAGCTCAAACCAAAGGGTTAACAATGCAATTAAAATGTTCAAGAACGTTAGATGGAAAAAAAACTCCGAAAAAATCAACTCTAATGATCCGAATGGAACTTGAAAGCTAGCGAAGAGAATCAAAAAGGAAAAAGTAAATTCACCTCCTATTTATAGACCAAACGGTCCAAAATATAGCGACACTGATAAAGCCGAAGCCTTCGCTGATACCATGGAGCGACACTTCCGAGTAAACAGTCATCCAAATGATGATATAAATAGAGAATTAATGATCGAAAATAACATTGAAAACCGCTTGAGGGAGCATGATGATGACGTAGTACGTCCTGCCTCTCTTGACGAGATAAAAGGTCTTATAAAAGGACTGAAAGAGAAAAAAGCCCCAGGATTAGATAAAATTTCAAATGAGATCTTGAAAAATTTACCTGAAACACAAATAACTTCTCTAAAAAACATAACCAATAACGCAATCCGCTTGAGATACTTCCCCACACATAATCATGATTCCTAAAACTGGCCAAGATCCATTATTTCCCCAAAACCATCGACCCATACCCGTACCCAACTATGATATTCACCCAATTTATTCTATGTATTATAATTTCAATCTACTATCACCTATATAATATGATATATTTAGATCACCTGGTTATATCACGCACAAGCGATACTCATGTTATTGCTTCTGTGATGCTCTTGTTTATTTATATTTCTAAATGTACCTAAACTTTATCTATATGTACATTCGATAAATAAACTGTCTTATTATTATTATTATGAGTCGTTTATGCAGCGTCAGAAGAATAGCAGAAAGAGTCATCCTGCAAAGATTGCAGGAAGAAATAAAAGACCTTAATTTAATACCGGATTTCCAATTTGAATTCAGGGAATTCCACTCAACAGAGTTGCAGGCCCTGAAACTGGTCGAAATTGCCATCTCAGAATTAAACAAAAAACAATTCGTTCATGCCTTATTTCTAAACGTCGCAAAGGCATTCGACCGTGTCTGGTACGAATGCCTTTCATATGAACTTAATGAGTTCCACCTTCCATTGGGTTTGATAAAATAATCGCTTCCTTCTTAGAAAAAAGAACCTTTCAAGTCCGCGTTGAAAATTCACTATCAACATCTAAAGAGATATTCGCTGGAGTCCCGCAGGGCGCAGTACTGTCGCCAACCTTATATAATATATTCACTAGTAATATCCCAGAGTCAAGAAACACAAAAATCTTCCTATTTGCTGACAATTCGGCACTCCTAGCCCACTCTCGCAATAAAAATCATGCTGTAAGATACCTCCAAGACGCGGTTAATAATCTAGAATGTTTGATCCTCGACTGGAAGATCGCTATAAACCCTAACAAAACACAAGCCATCCCCTTGGGCAGATTCCTGAGAGACCCAACTGCTAAAATCAACATAGCAAACCATGACATCGAATGGGCAACAAACGCCAAGTATTTGGGACTTACTTTAGACCGCAGATTAACCTTGAATAAACATGTCACTGAAATAAAAAACAGAGTCACACACAGAATGGTAGCACTTTATCCATTTCTGAACAGGAAAAGTGAACTAAATTAAAAAACAAAAACCTTATTATATAAAACAGTCATCAGACCCGTCATTACCTATGCCTCCGCAGTCTGGGGGCAAATTTCAAACTCAAACATGCTGATCCTGGAACGGGCGCAGGGGAAAGTTATGCGAATGATCACAAATGCTCCGTGGTACGTGCGAAACAATAGCATCTTATCAGACCTCAATCTCACAAAGATTGAAGGCCTCATTCATGAGCGCAATATTGAGTTTTTCGGTGAAGCCGAAACCCACGAAAACTTATCAGTTAGGGAATCTGTGAACTACACTACAGAAGACCCCACTAAATATAAACGGACAAAACTATCGCTAGTTCAGGCCAGAACCACGGAAATTTCAAACTTCTAAAAACGATCATTAAAGTACATCCATAGGATAAATCTTAACATCAAAACGTTCCATTGAATTTTCAAGGAACAACAAAATCATTCACGCCTTAGCTAAGTATTCCACACTCAACTAACAAAGAACACTAAAAGAATTAAGATATAATACTAAGATGAGAGAGTAAAGAGGAAATGCCTCAACTCGGTGAATAGCCAACGATCACAAACAAAACAAACTGTTCATTCCCAATGAAGCATCGTTATTACAAGGTATCTTTCCTGTAAGTTTTGAGCTGAAAGAAATCATGATCTATGACACAAAAAACTCCCACACATCAATTTTGAATAGAATCTGACCATGATCACAAATCTCTTCCACCATTCTGAAGTCGCTATCTTGAATTCATAGATTTTGACAAAAAATTCATAATCTCCGAACCTGAAAACTACCACATACCAATTTTGATTGGAATATGACCATAATCGAAAAAACTCGTCCGCTATTTCGAGTTTATGAATTTTAAAAAAAATCAAATCGGACCATAATCACAAAACTCGTCCGCCATATTGGAGCCACCATCTCATGAATTTTGACAAACATTTCATAATCTCCGACCCCGAAAACCCCCACATCCCAATTTTGAATAAAATAGGACCATAATTATAAATCTCGTCCGCCATCTTAAAGTCCCCATTTTGTTTTTTTATCTAACAAAAATTCCATAATTCATTGCTGGGTCGGTCAAAATTCACCTGCAAGATTTGAACCAAACTAACAAACGAACAAACTAACTAACTAACGAGTGAAACGAGTGAAAAATCATTGAATATCCCAAAATTTTAATTATTTATTTGGCGACTGAATTAGACAGAAGTCAAGTGAACAAAATTGAATGAGAATGTTTGGCTAGTTAATTTTCCTCTCGTGTTTTTGTTGTGAAAATAAAACATCCTCTGCGCAATTTGATCATAATATCTTGCGAAAGGAGCGGCAACACTGCCGGGTCTGTGAACGTGGATTGAATGTCAGAAATTGTATGTAATGGCTTGAGAACGCGGTGAAACATAATGGGCTTGTGAACGTGACATAAACTATACAATTAGAATTTTTTTCCCTTTTTTTACCCCTCTCAGTTCCAGTTATTTTTGGTGATTGTAATTACTGTAGAACACCAAAATGTTCGTTGAAATCATGAGTATTTCTAGTGGGTCTGTGGTGGTCTGATAATTGTAAAGGTCTGACAACGTGGGTTGAATCTGTATATATATATATATATATATATATATATATATATATATGAAAGGGACGAAGAGCAAGGGGACTGTTAAACGAAATGGAAGAAATTTTATGGACATAACCCTCAACGGGAAGTCTCAAACGTGTTTTGGGCTCTCGGCCCTCATCAGTATGGTGAAGAAGTGCAAGGATGAACAACACTTGGTAGAAAACGACAAATCAACAGTAGCCAGCCGCACAATTTTGGTTTCGGTTAGCAGACCCTGCATTCCAGGGCAACAACCAACGTCACCACGGAGGCAGCTATAGCTACCTACGTGACATCCGAGTCCAGGATTATAGAGATGAAAAGGACGAATAGCAAGGGGACTGTTAAACAAAATGATAGAAATTCAATAGACATAGCCCTCAAAGAGGAGTGTTCACCGTACTGATGAGGGCTGAGAGTTCGAAACACGTGTCTACGGTTAACACTTCTCTTCGAGGGCTATGACCATTGAATTCTTTCATCATATATATATATATATATATATATATATATATATATATATAAATATATATATATATATATATATATATATATATATATATATATATATATATATCTTATATATATATATATATATCTTATATATATATATATATATATTTGATGTGCAAGGATGAACAACACTTGGTAGAAAACGACAAATCAACGGAGTCAACAAACAGAAGCCAGCCGCTCATTTGTGATTTCGGTCAGCAGACCCTGAATTCCAGGGCAACAACCAACGTCACCACGGAGGCAGCTATAGCTACCTGCGTGACATCCGGTCCAGGAATATAAATATGAAAGAGAGTAATATCAAGGGGACCGTTAAAAACAAAATGGAAGGAATTTAATGGACATGGACCTCAGAGAAAAGTGCTAACCGTAGACACGTGTTTTGGGCTCTCGGCCTCCATCAGTACGGTGGAGAAGTGCAAGGATGAACAACACTTGGTAGAAAACGACAAATCAACGGAGTCAACAAACAGAAGCCAGCCGCTCATTTGTGATTTCGGTCAGCAGACCCTGAATTCCAGGGCAACAACCAACGTCACCACGGAGGCAGCTATAGCTACCTGCGTGACATCCGAGTCCAGGAATATAAATATGAAAGAGAGTAATATCAAGGGGACCGTTAAAAACAAAATGGAAGGAATTTAATGGACATAGCCCTCAGAGAAAAGTGCTAACCGTAGACACGTGTTTCGGGCTCTCGGCCTTCATCAGTACGGTGGAGAAGTGCAAGGATGAACAACACTTAATAGAAAACGACAAATCAACTGAGTCAACAAACAGAAGCCAGCCGCTCATTTGTGATTTCGGTCAGCAGACCCTGAATTCCGGGGCAACAACCAACGTCACCACGGAGGCAGCTATAGCTACCTGCGTGACATCCGAGTCCAGGAATATAAATATGAAAGAGAGTAATATCAAGGGGACCGTTAAAAACAAAATGGAAGGAATTTAATGGACATAGCCCTCAGAGAAAAGTGCTAACCGTAGACACGTGTTTCGGGCTCTCGGCCTTCATCAGTACGGTGGAGAAGTGCAAGGATGAACAACACTTGGTAGAAAACGACAAATCAATGGAGTCAACAAACAGAAGCCAGCCGCTCATTTGTGATTTCGGTCAGCAGACCCTGAATTCCAGGGCAACAACCAACGTCACCACGGAGGCAGCTATAGCTACCTGCGTGACATCCGAGTCCAGGAATATAAATATGAAAGAGAGTAATATCAAGGGGACCGTTAAAAACAAAATGGAAGAAATTTAATGGACATAGCCCTGAGAGAAAAGTGCTAACCGTAGACACGTGTTTCGGGCTTTCGGCCTTCATCACTACGGTGGAGAAGTGCAAAGATGAACAACACTTGGTAGAAAACGACAAATCAACGGAGTCAACAAACAGAAGCCAGCCGCTCATTTGTGATTTCGGTCAGCAGACCCTGAATTCCAGGGCAACAACCAACGTCACCACAGAGGCAGCTATAGCTACCTGCGTGACATCCGATTCCAGGAATATAAATATGAAAGAGAGTAATATCAAGGGGACCGTTTAAAACAAAATGGAAGGAATTTAATGGACATAGCCCTCAGAGAAAAGTGCTAACCGTAGACACGTGTTTCGGCTCGGCCTTCATCAGTACGGTGGAGAAGTGCAGGATGAACAACACTTGGTAGAAACGACAAATTAAATTCCTTCATTTTGTTTTAACGGTCCCCTGATATTACTCTTTCTATTATATTCCTGACTCAGATGTCAGCATATCCTCCTGCGCGCTGGTGTGCCCAATTGAGGTCTGACCAATAAATAACTGCCTTTTGACTCATGTTCTAATGTTGTTACATGCACTTCTCCACCATCTGATGAAGCGAGCAAGCTGACAGTGTCTACGAAACACTCTGGGGCTTGTCCATAAATCCTTCCATTTTGTTATATATATATATATATATATATATATATATATATATATATATATATATATATATATATATATATATTGCCAAAGACGATTTCAAGAGAGGATGTGACGTGTACCTTCCGCAGCTTCGCGATGTATTATTATGTAATCAATTCTTATTGGTTTGGAAAATATGAAACTACAAATATATGTGAGAGAAGGAGAGAGAGGGTGACAGAGATCATTTTCAAGTGTTGATCATTCTCAAATATCCGTCATAAGTGTGTGATGAATTTATGAAAGGATTTGCAGAAAGGAGGGTTAAATGAAAGGAAAATGGAACGATTAATTCAAGAATGTATTGAAATATAATATATATTTTGTTTTTGTTCGTTCGTTCGTTTTCCATATTTCCGAATCTGCATATCACGTATCACAACTGGAGCTAATATTAACAATCGAGTTCATTCTATTTGTATTTTGAAAATAAGGGAATATTATCTACAATCATGTACCTACAATTAAAAAGTTGAAGGTATTATTTCAAATGAATCATTTGAAAGAATACTATTTATATTACTTCTGTATGAGATGGCTTTTCAGAATATCTTATTCATTCATTGAATGTAATATGAGTAGCTAAAATCAGGTTCTTCTAAAATGTTGAGCTTCCACAAAGATCTTGAGCCTGAAGATCAAAGTGCTACAATTTATGAGTATTCATTTCCTACATGAATTGTTATCGCTGTTATTGAATAACGTGAATTTTCAACAATTCGACTATAGGAAACTTATATTCAAGGGTCTTCATTATTGAACTTCTTAAAAAATAAGGAAGAAAAAATAATCCTGACAGAATTGTATTTATTGAGTATTCTCAGTTATTGATCACATATGAATCACAACGGTGAATAAGGAAATATACTGATTGTAAAAGAGTACACACTTCGACTGCATTATGAATGCAGTGATCACCAGATTTTTTTTTATGTGAAGATTTCTTTCGATAAAACTCCTCTAAAAAAATTGTTATTGATTATAATAATATATTCTCTCAATATATTTGATTGAATTGAAAATTATTATTATTTTATTAATAACGAAAATACCTGAACGTTTTCTTCGACACCTGGATTCATATGACGAGGTATTCTGGATCGTAACTGGACAAACCAGAATCTCACCAGAATGAACTTGAATGACAGCATTTCGAAATTCCAACACAATTTTACTATTTCATTCATGATTATGAAAAGTTATTTTTCTTGCCTTCTACTCTTTGATACTGGCGTTCAAGTTTTTATCGAATTTAAGTAGAATATATGCGAGTCAGCCTACCAATCCAATCCAATAATATTTATTTCATATGTTCAGAATTACATTTCACGACTTAAAACCTCAAACTAATATATACATGTTATATACAATTTACAATATATACAGTTACAGTCCGTGGGCTATTGTCATAACCCCAGTCCGGAGAGGGTTGGGCCGACTTTCTGGGGCCTGCAATATGATATTTGCATACTCCAGACGCCGTCCCCACCTAAGACGGACTGCTCCCTTCAGTGAACGAGGGATGTGCCCCTCCCAGCAGATCTTAGCGCTGTCCTCTTAAAGCTTACGGTAAGTGCGTGTTATTTTATATTGTTCGTCCGACCCCCTACTTCCGTTTATGTCAGAATTTTGCAGTTTTTCCGTTTTGTATTTTGTCGTTTTGTGCTGTTAGTTTGTGTAGTAGATGTCCAGGAAAAGTATACGTAAAAAACCTGGTAAAGGGTGTAATTTTGTTGCTTGTGTTGGTTTTTGAGTAATTTTTTGAGTGTTTGAGTAATTTTCGAGTAATTTTTGAGTATTTATTTGAGTAATTTTCGTTCTGTGGTTTTTAATTTTGAGTTTTGTTTTTGTGTAGAATGTTTGTGTTGGTTTTTTGAGTTTTGTGTAGTGTTTTGAGTAGTGTTTTTGAGTTTTTTATTTGAGTGGTGTTAGCGTGATTTTGAGTAATACCCAGTTTTGAGTGGTTTTGTGTGTTCAACTCGCCATTTCTGCTCACGATTGCGACCCCCGGGGGTCATGCGAAGGAAAGTGCGACATAAGCCGCCATGAAAAGTTATTCTTCTTGCCTTCTACTCTTTGATACTGACGTTCAAGTTTTTATCGAATTTAAGTAGAATCAGATCAGCCTACTGAAACACCCTATCCAACACTGACAACTAATTTCCATTATGTACCTCTGAGCGAACATATAGATCGATCTGCCCAAGCAAAAACTAAATTGGAAGTTATGAATGAAACTTCGAGCACGCAAATACAAATATCACTTGAAAACAGATGTCATTAGTAAATTACTACCCATGCATATATTCCATACTTTGTTTAACGGCGTGTTGTGTTATGATATCAATTCCATTCGTTGTTAAAATTAGCATAAAATTTGGCTTAATTGCCTTACTGACCACTGGAAAAAAATGAAATCCTGTTAGGTTATAGTTGTGGAAATCATATACTTTTCCATTTGATATCCGGTAGATAAATAGGTTACAAGATTCTTTTTGTATTTGTAATTCATATTTATCTAGTTTATAATTACCTGGTTCGATTAACGAGTTCTTTTGCAATACCCTTTCCTCTGTAAGAAGAGTCTACCACTATAACATCTCCACAGATATATTTGTCACAGCATGGGTATTTTCCAAAAGCATCGGCTTGTACGCTGATATATCCAAGGAGATTGGCGATTTTCGAAAATTTCTCATCTTCGACTTTCACTGAGTGCTTTTCCTTTCTCAATAATCAATTTAAAGATAAGCCGATTAAATTTCCATTATCAATACCACCAAACTCAAACCATCATCAAAATCATTTATGCAGTACTTCTCCAAATCCTCGTTGATGGGCTTCTCTTCGGTTACGATTTTTAGAATGCATTCAAAGGTTCATCTTTGAAGAACTTCCATAGCAATTGTAGGATATTGTCTTTATCTCCCGTTTCAGCTACTCTGATTTCGTATTCAGAAGAAACAGTGCACATGTTAGGACTGAAAAAAAAAGAAATCTATATAATGATGAATACTTTTTAGAAATTCATCTGTAGACGAAAAAGATTTGAAGTTCTGTTGGTAAAGTTTTCCATCAAATACTTTCTCTCATATACAGTTCGTTTCTCCTTTCTGGAATTCACCTTCGGATGACTAGAGATTATGGGTACATGAATTCGTACCGATAGAAAGTATTTTTAACACGCTTCAATTAGCTTCATCTGTATGTATGTAACGGAATCTTTGAAATTAATTTTCACCCACTTCCAGACGTTCGAATTATTTGAAATTTCGCACACGTATCAAGAAATTGTAATTGTCTGTTTGTTTGTTTGTTTGTTCGAGCAACACGCTGAAAATACGGGACCGATTTTGTTGAAACTTCCGGTGTTTGAAAGCTCATGATTAGATTTAAAAACTTATTTCATCTCTCTATGGTAAACGGCAACCAGAGGTATAACAATAAAACCACATATTTTCACAACCAACTGCAATTAATATGAGGTGAGCTTCCAATCAGGTATATATATATATATATATATATATATATATATATATATATATATATATATATATATATATATATATATATATATATATATATTTATTATATATATATATATATATATACGGTATAAGTGGGCCTCCGGCCTTGTTAATTTTGAGGTTCACTGAGACTCCGATGTCACCGAGCTTCCGATATACGGACGCCCGGTAACCACCCTAAAAAAATGTCATACGACATGTAACATAGTAACAAACACTTTGCCACAAAAATATGGAGGAGTCCAAGTTGCCCGATTTTTGATAGCCATTTAAAATTTAGTGCAGTCCCTCGCCGCTGAAGTGCGCTGCTTATATACTTTGTTTATGTTATAGTGTTTGAAACGTATACTTTCGAAGGTCACTGGGCTTCCCCCAATTTGGCAACACAGGGGATGCACACAAATATAATTCATTTTAGATTGTCATCAAGAAACATGTATTCTTTCCACGCACGAACGAAATAAATTGTGGAAGCTGCAATTGCCTCCCAAATATTTGAGAATGAGCCTGGTAAATACTTTTTCTCATTGATTCCGCAATTTATAGTACTGCGATTGCGTCAAGATTTATTCGGGAGTCCACTGAATTATTGCGATATTTCACCATTTTCAGAAAAGGTGCTTTGACAATGTAATCACAAATCCTCAAACAATTTCTCTGCAAGATTCAACAAAAGGACGCAAACTTTCGCTATCTTCTCAAGCAAAAAAAAAAAATTTCTTTTCTTTCATTGAATGAAAACAATCTTCATATAGAATCCCTACTTGAATATATTCTCGTGTGAGTTAGTATTTTGTGAACCTGAGAGAAAACGCTTGCATTGTTTTCCACATATCAGAAAATCTATATTCTCGTAATGTGTCTTGTATTTGATTTGTATTATTCAGTTTCGGTTATTATATTGTGTACCACGAAAGTTACTGAATGAGGTTGCTTAGAATGGATTATTAATTAACTGAATGTAGGAATCTAGGGGTATTCCAAGGTTCAAGATTACAGATAAATCATGAAAAATTTTCAGGTAAACGACTTTTAATCAGAACATGCTTCTGTTCAAATGTACAAAAAAAGGATGGAATTTTTTGGGTGTGTGACACAAGTTATGTTATAAAATCAGTAGCCCATTGTTTTTGAAATATACCAACAAAAAATAGTCAACAGAACATATACATATAGACACTAATGAATTGAAATAATCTATACATATATAATTACATGTCCTGACTGACTGATTCACCAACTTCAACGCCCAGACCAAATAACTCAACACAAAGAGCTGAAATTTTGATTCCTATGATGACATGAGTATATAACCAAGTTTTTTTTCAATACTCCATCCCTAAAGGGGGGGAAAATCACAATACCGTTAGTTTTGAAGTTAGAGTCATGGAAACTGCTATTTTTGGCCTTTTCTTCTCAAATAACGAAACACGTATTTTAAGATTATTGGAAATTCAACCCCTAAAGGGGTAAAAGGGTTAAATGGGGTTCGAAAGTTTGTACTGGAGTACCCTCAGTTTTCGACTTGGGTTCATAAAAATTTTGCATTTTTCCATATGTCATGGTCCATGGGGGGTGAAACATTTTAAGTTAGGATCATGAAAATGGATATTTGAGGTCTTTTTACATATGAAGACATTTGTTTTCCAGTGTTTTTAGAAATTCAACTACTAAAGGAGCGAAATGGGGGCTGAAAATGTGTATTAGGGTTCCGTGAGTTTTTGAGTTAGAATAAGGAAAATTGGTGTTTTGGCTCTCTGTCACGAATAAATAAATCGTGTTAAACTTCATTCAAAATGCCATATCTACAGGGGTGGAAAGGGATTGGTGAATTTGTAATAGTCGTCACAAAGCATTACTTCCGCTGTCAAATCAATTATGCCATCCAAACGAGATAACGGGATAACAGGATAACGGGAAACGAAATCACGGAATAGCCTGAGCCATAAGCTAGATGAAAACATATGGAAAAATGCTAGTTGATAATAATATAACAAAACAATTATATATTTTAGGAAGAAAACCTTATAAGTGAGAGTTCTAAATGGTACAGAAAATCGAATGGAAGAGGAACATTATTTCACAGATCTTGAAAACTACTCAAAATTATTTATTTATATTACCGAAGAAAATTATTCACTGTGTTATTGAGGATTTGAAAGAATAGGAAATAATGAAATTGAATAGAAATCATTATGCTCGATGAATAATATATTCAATTCTTCTTGAAAGGAAACTAAGAAAAAATAGATCCAAATAAACTGGGGTACCATTAAAAACACATTTTCGAAATTGAAAGTAGGTATAGAGATATTTTTTTTTCATAATGAAATGATAAGTAATATCAATATATATTACTGAATCCTCAACCAATATTTCCACAAATAATTATATTTTTCAAACCATGCGCTATGGGATAATATTTTTTTTCCTTTTATAACATATGTTGTTTAGGAAAAATCCGTGTATCAAACTCAATCGATTCGGGATGACATTCTAAAAAGTCGTATTTTTCGATTTTTTTAACAAAAAACGAAAATAAAAATAAAAACGGTTCTAGTTTTTTGGAAAAAGCTCAAAAACTATCGACTATCGGGAAAATTAAAAAAGAGGAGAAATTTCCTGTGATAATGTTACTCTCGCAACTCTATCCCAATTATTAATAATTTTAATTCAACGATTAATTAAAACAGGGCTTCGCGTGGGCGTTACGCTGAACTACAGCACCTCTCGAGAGAGCAATTCACATAACATATTTTTTATATTATTAAATATAAATTTAAAAAAATTCAAAAAAATTATTGTATTATGTATCATTGGAAAAATTTAATTTTGGGATTTTTTTTCATTCAATTTTGATAATGTAAGGCTATCGTTATTTGAGTAGTTCTTTTGGAACCGCCGATTGCATTAAAAACCGAATAATTGTTCACAGAATGACTCCATGATTTCTTGCTTCCTGAAGCACATTTTTCAGTGTACTCGATTATATCACGCTATAAAATTGTTTAAAAGTTACTTAGTTTGGCAATTATAAATTTCTAAAGATAATAAAATATAGGAAACACACACAGTTTGTTGTATATGGGTTGTTCTTGTTATTTTTGTACTATTCAAAAAAATCAACATATTAGGTGGAGAATAACCAATTCCGCATTTTGGAAGAAATTAATAAAAAAGAATTATTAAAAAAAAAAAAATATTTTTTCCTATTAGGTGGAGAATAACCAATTCCGCATTTTGGAAGAAAAAAAATTCCAAATATATTATTTAAATAATGAGAAAATGAAAAAAAAAACAATTTCAAAAAGAATATAATAAACATTGTGAAATGTCTTTGTCCTACATAAAACTGATAATAATGTGGACTATAAAAAAAAATACAATGTTTATTCGATATCTCATATTTTGTAGTTTTTAGAAATTTTTAATTAACAAAATAATCAATTTTTTATCAATTTCTGCATGATATCATTGGAAACACATGTTAAATGTGCTCCAGAAAGCAAAAAAAAATATGGAGTCATTCATATGCTGTACTCCTGCCGTAACGCCCGCGCGTAGCCCTATTTTCAACGTTGAATCAAAATGATAAATAATTGATATAGATTTCCGTGACAAAATTGTTCATAGTAAATAGTCTCGTCTTCACGAATCTGTTTTTTTATTTCATCTATCATCAAGAGTTCTTGAGTTACTACCAAAAAACTAAGGCTGTTTTTATTTTTTGTTTTGTGTTAAAAAACTAGCATTTTCGTCAGAATGACCTCCCGAATCGAATGAGTCATCGCTCATATATTCAGAAGGCTTGGAACTATTTTTGGCAGGAAACTCACTTCTCTACAAGACTATGATGACATGAGTAACCACTATGAAGGTTTTTTGATACTTCATCCCCAAAGGGGTGAAAATTAAAATACCGTTAGTTTTGAAGTTAAAGTCATGGAAATCTCTCCAAATCTAAATAATTTATTTATTGATACTCAGAATCAACCTTTAATGGTATTGTCTGAGGTTTTAATGGATCGCACTATTTAATGAGGAAGTGTATGATATGAGCATTGCAGTTTGACTATGAGTTCAAATATTAGGTATGTATTGAGAGCGAAAATACATTTTTGTTCGAGAGGCGCCATTCGCAGTGGATCGCTACAATCACTCGAGAGCAGTTATGTCACTTTTTCTCGAAATGCAACACATAAATATAACTGTTCACTAGTGGCGGCTATTTACCAACTAATTGCTATCGACGGCGCGCGTTTCTATGATGTTATTGCGAGCAAGTGTTGAAAGTATAAATTTCAAAGTAAGTTTTAGAAATGTAATTTCAAGTCAACAGTTGAATTGAACGTTGATTACTTCAGATGCTGGTGTTAAGAGTCAACAATTTTCTTTACAATTTTTATTATTTACAAATATAATATAACATTTGAATGTTTTTTTGAATTTCATTGACATTAATATTTATTATATAATCTGAACAACTAGAAATATTCCTTCTGCACTTCCTATGTTTTTTTTGTCATCAAGTATTCTTGTAGGAGGAATGGAATGAACAGTAGTGGCCGCCTTCAAAAGAAGGCTTTTGGCAATATTTCACTAATTATCCAGCGAATCCCCAATTGAATTTAGTATTTAAAATTTCCATCGCCTGTGTCTTTTGATAGTACTCAAGTTTGACTTTCTTTTACCAGTAAAGTGACCAACGACCGGCGAAAACAGTGACCAGTATAGAGCTTTGGATCTGTCAGTTTCAAGAACTCTCCTGGAATTTTACTGATGTATAGATACCAACTGGATTTTTGGTAAATTTCGATAAAAAAATAAAATAAGAGTTGTCAACCGTAGTGGAAGATCGTGGAACGTTAGAAGTTGAATCGGGAATTTTTACTATTAATGAAGACTAATAAGCACAAAATATACCCAATATAGTTCACTGCTTTCATCATGGAATACTTATTGGCTAGTATAATTTTCAGGAACTGTTCTAAGCCACTATTCCTTGAATATTTTCAGAATGATCGAAGGTAGATTATATATTCTCGTTATACGATACTACTGAAATAAATTTCATTTCAGAGTATGGAGCAAAATTCAAACTTTCAACTACCGGATAAACTTTTCAACAGGCCGTGTGATTTGTTATCATGCTGTGTAATTGAATATTGACTGAAAATTGGCAACAGTGTCAGGAGGCCCAGTAAATACACAATAGCTTCAAAGGAGGCCAAGTTACATAAACTCCCAAAAACGTATGTAACATATCAGAGGAGGCTAACTAGCCTGAGATAGTGGCGGAGGCTGAGTGGGTATTAACTGTTTGCTTTTATAAACACGTGGATGCTTGGTGGGCCAGTATGGAACAAGCTGAGTTGGTCTATATAGAAGATATATAATTATATAATATATAATATATATATATATATATATATATATATATATATATATATATATGGAACTTTAGACCTGATGAATGGAATTCCGACAGAAATTTCATAATCTTTGACCAATTTTGAATCGAATCGGACCCCCAATCAGAAAATTCGCCATCTTGGAGAAAAACTGACAAGTGAAACTAAATAAAGCTTGTAAAAACGTTCAAACACTCATTTGGGTGTTTGAACGTTAGTATGACAAACTCCAGCTCTCCATCGACATCAGTTTCTCGCGAACATCCTCACCTGTCGATAATTCAGCGAAAATTCAACAAGCTTTCTTCATGACACATCCAACGAGAGCCGAACGTCGTTAAATTTGCATAATCCACCAATTGTACATTTAATTTTAATATTATTAATAATTAGTTTCAATTGAAAATTAATAAAAGTTATAGTGGGTACCTGACCATGCGATAATGGT